>JAFFST010041009.1:166629-178220 GCA_022414735.1 Noturus placidus
GAAAGTTTAGAGGAACGGCCGGGTTTTGGTAGATTTGCAGTGGTCTGATACTCCTTTCATTTATATTATCGCTTGTACAGTGCTCCTTGGGATGTTTAAAGATTGGGTAATCTTTCTGTATCCAAATCCGGCTTTAAACTTCTCCACAAAAAATTACAGTTTTATATCTTTATGTTTGAGGCCTGAAACGTGGCAAAAGGTCGAACAGTTCAAGGGGGCCGAATACTTTCGCAAGGCACTGTATTTGAGCTTTTGACTGAGCAGCTACTTTTTCTATGCTTGCTACCCAAAAAATCATATCAAAAATGTAAAACTTATCCATAACTTTATTTCATTTTTAATCACAGAAGCCCTTTCTTAATAGTCCAAATTTAACTTTGCAATCATGCTGCACAGACGGTTTACACTACGGCTGTCTACAAATTGATAAGATGTGCCCATGTACATGCCCAGCATCTTCAGAGCACTGCATGGGGATGTTGTATGGCATTGTATATTGTTTGCTTTCCTTTTAGTGTCTCCTTCAATTCGAAGCAGGTCTATGTGGTACATTCCTAACCCCCTGGCACCTGGATCCAGAATGAAAGCACACATACATCCAATCATCAAATATATATGATGGGAGAAGGAAAGGAGATTAGCAATAAATGATATTTTCATGGACGGCTGTAATTCAGGCTGCATTTGCCAGTATTTGAATAAACACTATAAATTCAGGTGGCGGCAGTTCTTTTCTGGCAGTAATAAAAAGTGAAATGAATTGTGGGGAGGTTTTAATGTGCAGCGAGTCTGATGTAGACTGATAGGCATCTGCTGGGGGCATAGGGATGGGGGGAGGTGAGCATGAAGGTATTTTGGAGCACTACTCATTTGCAGATTTCACTCCGTTATCCTCTCCTGATGTAAGCAGACATTATAGAAGGTTGATGACAGGGTTGGAGCAAAACATACTAAATCTTCTGAAAGCAAAAATGAATGAGAGCAAGAGAGAGGAAAAAAAGACTTTTAATTACTGCTTTGAACAGTGATATGCTCAACATTACTTATGTCAGTAGAAAAAAAATTCTTGGCAATATTTTGGCAAGCCATGGGTTTCTGTGTATGTGGAGAGAGAGAGAGAGAGAGAGAGAGAGAGAGAGAGAGAGAGAGAGCAAGATGGAGAGAGAGAGAGAGTTGAAGTGAGAGGACATATGTTGGTGTACATGTAAGAGAACCGAGTGGAGTTGGTTGTGCCATCACTTATTGTGTAAAAGCTGTTTGTTGACCCAGGGAGTGGAGTTGATTTGCCCTTTTCAGAGTCTGGTGGCATTACCCCATTCATCTATAGTTTTATTTTTACTTGCCTGTAAAATGAAAGGCCTGGTGATACAAGACAGGAAAGGCCATCTGCAGGGGTGATACAGGACAGGTTCTCCATGTGATTTACAACACACACTCACATTCACACTGCTCTGCAACACCTGATGCTACCTTTATAAGACTCAATATGGAGCTCAAGCATACAGCTAGCACATACATTCTCATGTACTGCATGTCTGTACATTAATAGTGTTCAAATTTTTGACAGTGAGACAACTTAACTGTTTGAGGCAGTTTTGCTTTGTAATGAATATGTGACCATGAATAAAAATACATAGGCCAACAAAATGAAGTCAGGGGTTGTTTATTTCTTATTAATTGTTAGTGTAAATTCTTAGTCAAGAGAATGAATAAACTAAAGAAAATAAGTTTTTTGATTTACAACAGACCCACTCATAAAATTTAAATAAATTAACAACATTTTAAGAGATAATACAAGCATATCCCTTTTCTTGAAATGTAGTATAATAATATACTTTAACTAAGGAAACAATATAACAAAACCTATGGCAATGACACTTGTTTTGTTTGTGGTTGTTGAACATATCTGTTTTCAAACCCTACAACCTCTGGTAGGGAAGTCATACTGGAAATCCTGCAGTATACCCATGTGCTGATAAGCTAACTCGGTCCTCCATGGCACACAGCCACACAATCACGCACATTCGTATCTAAACACACACAACCCAAGACTCAGAGTAACTCTAACACCAATGTATGGATTGATGAACAATATTCAATTATTCCCATGGCAATCTCTCCCAAAGAGAAAATATTGCTCCCACGCTGTGTGTTCGTGTTTCTCATAATGTGATATCATGGTGCATCTGAAAGGGCCCCAGACCTAATTTCTCATAGACATGGTACTAAATATTTACAAAGATCAAAGACTTTTAAACATCACCTGCTTACATTTCTCCCTTGCTACCCAGTCAGCGCCCTCAATCACTAAGTCAACACCAAGGAACTCTTTACTTCTTTTCCACTTCATGGAAAAGGTCAGAAGTTAAACAAAATCTGTGAGACTGCTTCCGGCTTATTGAATCCAAGTCCAAAACAGACTTAGGTTCATGATTCACATTGGAATGCTGTCCTGCATTTGGCTGGATACTCCTGTGAAGTCCAGTGACCAGGGGTGGCAACACACTGGGCCCCATATCACTCACATCAGTCACTAAGACTTCAATCCCTTCAGACTCGTTCTCATCCTGACCAAACTCTGCTCCTTCTCTGCTTAACTCTACCGCATGCTTTGGGCCTCCTACTTGAGACTCCCAGGACCGAGCACTAATATCCAGTGAAATCCACCTACCTCTAAGGCCTGGAAGCTAGGAAGGATTTCATAGGAGGATGAACTTTGAGCTGTGGCATTTTGGTCAACACACAGCGCTGGCATTCTTTGATCTATTAGCTACATCATTGTGCATCCCTATCCAAAAACATCTGTCCCTCAACAGATGCAGGGTATGCTCAATGCCCTGATGCCCCATCACGTTATGTACACTTACTAAGACTGGTAGTTTCAAGCTGGAGAGTAACAAAAGCTATTAGCACTCTCCAAAACTGACATCGCTAACTACCCAATACAACAAACCCTTGCACTTCTTACATTCCTTGATTCAAACAGGTTTTGACAGAGCTTTCCAATCTTTTCCAGTGGGTCTCTGTTTCCTGTCCCACAACTTTTGAACTACACTGAGTACGGGATCCTGCTGTTGGAAAGCAAGAAGAATGTCAATGGAGTAACCTGGCAAAGTGGGAGTGTTCGCCTGACTTGGCTCATAATGCCTATCGAAATCTGAGTTCTGGATCCATACCTGCCTCACATTACAACTACGCGTCCCAGCTGCCACCAAACCGAATCTAAGGCTGTACCATGGAGAATCAAACTGCATATTGCCACACACCCCTCAAACATAACATCCTCTGCGGGCAGATCAGGCTCCCTTGTGGAAGGCTAGTACATTTTGGTTGGTACTGAACATCAAATCAAAGATTGACAGCTGTGCAATCCATCTTTGCTCAAACATTCTGAATCGAGCTGTTTTCCATTGGCACAGTGGGTTATTGTCAGTTTTCACTGTAAACTTGGATCCTAACAAATAACTCCGAAACATTTCGGAAATTGCCCACTTAAGAGCTAGCAGTTCTAACTTCATACTGCTGTAGTTTATGTAATTCTTTTCTGCCTCTCTCAACCATAGGAGATAACATGTTTCATGCCCCCTTGCTTCTGGTACAGAACAGCTCCTAACCCCTGGCTGCTTGCATCTGTCAGTAAATTTCAAGATAGGTGCACTGGTCAACTTCTCTTTGAGTGTGTCAACAGCCATCTGGCGCTCTTTGTTCCACAAATGTTGCAGCAAGCAGTAGCCTTACTAGGAACCCCAGCATTTACACACAGGTTGACCAGATCATGCAAAGGCCTTGCGATTTTGGAGAACCCTTGTATGTACCACCAATAATAAGACCCTGATCAGCATTGTGTCCAATAGACACTGTGTCCAAACACCACAAACAGTGAGTTCAACCATAATGTGCCCAAAGCATGCTGCATCATTTTGTCACAAGACAATGGTAGGCCTTTTGAGTCAGTACTATAATTCCAAATCATCTCACACACAACAAAAGTGCTGAACACTGTTCCATGCTACTAATACAGTGCAACTTATCTAGTTTTGTTCTTGCTGATGCCTCTTCTGAGCTCCAGTATTGGGCCTCATCTTGTACCGCTATCATTGTACAACCAGGGTTCCCCCCTGAGAGATGGATCCTTGATTCCTTCTATAAACTGATCTCTTAGAGTCCTGTACTCATCAGCTACAGCATTGCTGGAACATTTCTTACAGAGCACTTGCTTAAGGGCTTGGTTTCTCATGCTCCACCTGAAAGGCTTGAGATAGAGCATTAGAAAAATCCTCCTCGTTGTTTCCGACTGTAAAAGCTATGTAAGAGCTGAGGTGTGCTATGTTAGTCTCTGAATGCTTCTCTAAGGTAGTCAAAAACATCATGAATACCACTGTAGACACACCTCCTCTAGGGCCACCCCTTTCAGTAGCAACATGACAAAATCATATTGATTTTGGTCTGACTGATGCCGAGCATCCGTTCAACCTCTTTGATAAAATCATCAATATGTCTGGCATGTCCCTTTCTCTTGAAACGTAAACATTCGATCTTTGATTTAGTGCAGAAATGGCTGCCATGGCTTCAGCATGATTACTTTCTAATCTTCTTATTTGTTCTGGCACATCCATCACACCTTGCGCACTGTCTGCTTCTGACATTTTGCAAACTCAAGTTCTATAAACTCCCTTTTTTCTTTATGAAATACCTATGTGTAAGAAATCTTCTTTCAGAGCCAGTCTTCCTTTAGCTTCCAGGAACTTCAAGCAAACTGTTCACCACTACCTTGTAACACTTGACTTGTTATACTGCACTTCAAAAAATATCACTAACTGGAATAGACCCCACTCCTGGTACCAAAATGTGACCACGAATAAAAATACATAGGAAGACAAAATAAAGTAAACCTACAGTACACCCATGTGCTGCAGGTTTTGTATGGCCATGCAATCCTGTGTCTGCAAATGCACATCCATATCACCACACACACCAACCAAGACTTTGGAGTAACTTTAACACCAATGTACAATGAACAATATTCAATTATTCACATGGCAATCGCTCCAGATGAGAAAATATTGTTCCCTAATTTCTCATAGACATGGTACTAAATATTTACAAAGATCAAAAACTTTTAAACTTCACCTAGTTGCAAATAATTGACTTTTAGTGTTTTAAGTATAGGATATGATATAAGCAACAATGCTTTTAAAAATTATGTAACTAAACATTTTCTACATTAAAAAAAACTACTATAATGAGCAGGAAGCAAAGCAATGTTGATATTTTGCATGACAACCTTAGCATCAGTAGTTTCAGGTACATTTCATACAATTTTATGCGAACATTGCCTGATAGGTTTGTTTTCTTTTTAACTTGGAGAATTTGCCACAGTTCTTCTTGCTTGTGTTGTTGTAGATAATACCTGACAGCCTTCATTATGTTTTTGTCCAAAAAATTGTGTAAAAAAACATGGCTCCTGAGTGGTGCAGCAGAAACATGTTTTCCCTATTACCAAGAGATCGCAGGTTTGTATCCCGATGGATACAAAATTGTTCATGCTCCCTGGGTGAGAGGGGTGGCATTCTCTCTCGCCCCATCAATCAAAGTGACACTAGCCAGTCTTTTACATTTACATTTATTCATTTAGCAGACGCTTTTATCCAAAGCGACTTACAAATGAGAACACACTCACACACCAATGGAAGCAGAGCTGCCATGCAAGGTGCTAGCTTGCCATCGGGGGCAACTTAGGGTTCAGTGTCTTGCCCAAGGACACTTCGGCATGGGATCACCCGGGCCGGGATTCGAACCACCAACCCTACGATTAGTGGATTAGTGGACAACCCGCTCTACCGACTGAGCCACAGCCGCCCAGTCTATGAGTTAATGTATGCAAATAGAGCTTTCCTCTAAGTGTGGTACATTGCCCCTTGATACAGCATGAGCAGCAGTTTGAAAGAACTGTGGTTGGCTTCAAAAGTCCTGGAGGAAACCAACCTTCACTCTCTCTGTTATTTGATAGGGGAGACCTAACTGGTGGAACTGGCCAAGATAAAACGGCTGCATATGAGAATTGGCACTTCAGACTGTCCAGCAGCCATTGCATAGCCTTTCACACTTACATTAGAAAATTCAGTAACAGCTTCTTCCCAAGGGTCACTACACAACTGAACTCTGAACTCAACAGCACAATGAATAATTGTGTAATAATTGTGTAACAACGCAGTTGTATGTTCAGTAATCAATCCTTCATAAGTGTAATATTGAGCATTTTGAACTCTTGTACTATTGTTTTATTGTCTTGATTCATTGTTTCTGTATTGTCATTTTGTATTGAAGTATTTGTCTTTTTGTAACTTTTTTTTTTTAAAGATATCTGCTTTTGTCGTATGAAACACAATGACAAACTTTTGAATATTTGAATCCTTGAAAGTGTTGTATAAAGAAATTGCCAGTGAAATGATTGAAGCCTTAAGTATAGGTTGTCATAAAATATTCTAGTTCCACTTTTTGTGAACTATTTAAAAACATGATCTTTCTCCTTAGTTGAGACTTATTATCTGCTTATCACCCGTTTTCTGTACCGCTTATCCTGCACAGGGGAGCCTGGTGCCTATCCCAGGGAACTCAGGGCATAAGGCAGGGCTCTGCAAAGGCTAAAAACAGCACTATGAGCCCCATAACTCTGGGAATTAAATGGGTTGTGGGCCATTGCAATTAGATTTACATTTAAAACATTTAGCAGAAGCCATTATTAAGTGTGACTTATTGTACACAAGTGGCTGTAGTTTTTTTTGTTGTTGCATTGTTAGCACTAGTCAGCCTTGATAACAAGCTAGCATGGCGTGCGACCTCACAGATAACATAGCCACAGTGGACATCTGAGAGGATGTGCATCAGAGGAGATGTGGAGTGCTGTAGTACAAAGAATTTAAATCCAAGGACTGCCACATGACTCCCCTTTATGCAAGGCTCTTAACTCCAGTCAGCTGGATCCTCGAAGATGTATCCTGTCTCAATCATAAGTCTCTTTGCATAAAAGCTTTTTAAAAAATAAAAACATTAAAATATCAATAATTTTGCGCAATCATTTTAATTTTTGTTTTCATTTTCTCAAAGAAGGCTTTTTGTTTTTTTTTCTTTAAAGACAGTAAGCATAGGCCATCCACATCAGATCTACCTAAATTCAAATCCAGAAAGCTTTAAGTATGTTTAACATTCAACATTCAAAACATTCAGCTTGTTCAGTGTTTCAAGTGAAGGATGTTTTAGACATTCTTCCTTCATTGTTAGTAGTAGCTTTATTTGTGGTAAGTGTATATTAGTTAGCTCTCTGATGGAGAAGACTGCAGCATTAGAGGTGTACATCCAGACACTAGAGAGTGAAAGCAGCTTAGCTTTGGCAGGGGAAAGTCTGGGTGCATTAGGCAAAGATAAGTTTGGAATTAGATCCATCCCAGTGAGATGAATGGATGGTGATTCAGTGGCATAATCACAAAACCAAAGCTAACACTATGGCTCACCCTTAGGAGAACCACCTGTCTTGCTACTTATGTCAGACAAGTTTGCTCTTCTCTATGAAGCACCTGCTGAGAAGCATGTTGAAAGAGCTCTGATTAAAGGAGATTCTATCTTGCAGTAACTAGGCTTTAGGAGCACCAGCAACGTCAGTTAGGAATATACTGAGAGCCAAGGTGTTGGACATAGAATATATTCTTTTAGGCAAGCATAGCTTCGTGAAGGTATTTATTCACATAGGTTACAGGTGATACACACTTTTGTCAGTCAGAGTAACATTGTAGAGGCATGTAAAGTAGTGCTGGGCATGTCCAGTGCAGTAAAATGCTCTGGCCTCATCCGAGTGCTGCATGCTGACTTACCTTTCAGCAATTTATGATTGTTGAACTGCTGGATGTCTAGGAGGCATCATAGCTATTTGAAACAATATTCCAGATATCACACAAAACCTGGACATGAATTGATGTATTTAAAATCTTTATATTAACATATCGTACTTACCTAGTCATTTCCACTAATTACTATTTACAGACACCCAGGGCCATATTCTGAATTTCTACAGAAATTTGCAGATCTCATCTCAAAACAGGTTGTTTCTGTAAACCATGCAGTAATTGTCAGAGACTTTAATATTCATTTTGATAATTTGCAAGACCCACTGAGAACAGTGTTTGTGTCTACACCAGATTCAGTAGGGCTTAACCAGAACTTAATAGTACCCACCCTTTATGGTGGACACATTCTTGATTTAACACTAACATTTGGGTTAAATATAAAGTATATAATCAGAGTAACCCCGTCTGAAGCTATTAGAACATAAATGGGGTCAAACTAAACTGGCAGTATTCTAAATTGTATTGAAATACAGCTTTCCTAGCTATCAAAAGTTTCTAAGTGTTGCTAGTTTTGAATATCTTTTCACCCTAATAGAAGATGACAAAAACAACCCTAGGGTCTTATTTATTAAAGTAAAAAAGTTCAAAAGGAACAAGACCACCACAATAGAATATATACCATCAAGTCCTAGCAATGACTTTATGATTTTTTTCAAATACAAAATATTAATATTAATATTAATATTAATATTAATATTAATAATAGTATAATAATAATAATAATAATAATAATAATAATAATAATAATAATGGTGTATCCCGTCTTGTGCCCGATGCTTCCTGGGATAGGCTCCAGGTTTCCCGTAACCCTGAGAAGGATAAGCGGTATAGATGGATGGGTGGATGGAAGGCTCTATTCCAGGCCCACTGTTCTCTATACAGTATGCTATCTCTGGGTACAGTTATTAGTAAACATGGTATTAGCTTTCACTGTTATGCTGATAACTCACAGCTATAAGGCCAGATAAGCAACACCAGTGTAATAAAATTGAGGAGGGTGAAAAGCACATTATACACTGGTTGATGAGTCACTTCCACATACTTAATTCTGACAAGACAGAAATACTTCTACAAGGACCATAGGCAGCTAGAACCAAGTTTTCTAAATACATACAGTATTAGACGGATGACCTTTCAGTTGTTTTGGGTGACTGGGATGTTTGGTAACCCCCCTGCCCCAATCTACCCAAATTCCCCCCCAACACATACACACACACACACACACACACACACACTCTCTCTCTCAAGCATTCACTGAGGTCTGTTGCCGATAGAGTGGCTGGCTGCTTTATGTCCCATGCTTGTGTTACCTTCTGGCTCTCCTTTTTATTTATGCTGTCATAGTTTGTCTTAATCCCTGCTTGCACTCTGCACACAATCAATCTTCTTAGAACATTACGAGACAAGAGCATACCTAATAATCAGTGTTTTTCTCTCTCTCTCTCGATCTCTCTCTCTCTCTCTCTCTCTCTCTCTCTCTCTCTCTCTCTTTCTGTAATGATATCAGAAATGACTATGATGCTCGTACTCAAGTTCCTTCCAACAAACTTAGCACTGCATGTCTCTTTAGTCTACAGTTATAGAAGAAAAATTATTCATAATTGCAGTCTGTCACCCAGCTGATGATGGGCTCCATTTTGAGTCTTTCTACAAAAGGTTTCTTCCTCATGTCATCTCAGAGACTTTTCCTTGCCAGCATCACCTCTAACTTGTTCATTAGGGATCAATTTAAATCTGTATATGGTTTTTCTAAAGCTGCTTTGTTATAATGTCCAATGTTAAAAGTTCCAAATAAATAATATTGAATTGAATGGAAGCGTGTTTGCCAAATGATTCAATGTACAGTAAATGTCTGAGTTCTACTTCTCTCTGTAAACACTTATTAGAGCATATATATATAAGGCTAGACAATGCAAGACTACCCATGAATTCATTTTCGTGTTATATAACTGTCAATGGCAAGCACTTGTTCTAAATAGATTTCACTGTTGAATTTGAAGATTGAAGCTGAAATGGACAATGTACTGACTTGGATTTGACTCATGGGTGCATTCAGCTTAAAAAAAACCCTAACTGCAACAATTAGTAATGGGATCTGTCCAAAACTTACATCAAAAGAGCCAAGGGATGCACAAAACATCTTCCCTCTTCGCAATTCATCTTCTTTCTTACTAAGAAAACCACATTCATTAATCAGACCCAGGAGGAAGTAATGAATAATAGCGGTGTAAAAACAGCACTGGGACAATAGGCTGAGAGATTAAATAGTCTTATTTATTTATATATTTAGACAAGTTAAATGTGCTTAAAAATAACCCCATTTTCCTAGTAATGTTCTTCTTTAAGGCTTAAGAGTGTACTGTACATAATCAATATACTTACACACTGTTTTTCTGGGAATGAGGATGAACTTTCACTGAAATTCTTTAGAGAGGTAGTAAAAACTTATTAAAAGACACAATTATGGTAGGTTCCTGGTACAACAGAAAAGCGTATGCCCTTATTGACAGTAGATCACAAGTTCAAATCTTGACAATGCCACAGCCATCCGTGGCTGGGAGCTCTGTCAGCCAAAGTGACACTAGCCAATTAGTGTCTATGAGGTCAGGTATGTGGAAGAGGGTAGACAGCACTCCCCCTGAAGTGGGTTACGCTTTTCTCTGCTCAAAAAGCTGGCTTCACTTCTCTCTGAGGAAACATGTATTAGCCTTCACCCTCCCTGGTTGGTAGCTGTTGTGTGATAGTGTACAAATGGCTGGTAGAGAGGAAAGTGCCACATAATGATTCTTTATTAGTCACATATACATTACAGCACAGTGAAATTCTTATTGTTTTTGCATATCCCAGCATGTTAGGAAGCTGGGGTCAGTGCGCAGGGTCAGCCATGATACAGCGCCCCTGTAACAGAGAGAGTTGCTCAAGGAGACAGCCTTGATCAAGGACCCAACAGTGGCAGCTTGGCAGTGCTGGGGCGTGAACCCCCAACCTTCCGATCAGTAACCCAGAGTCTTAACTGTCAAGCCACCACTGCCCCATGACCTATTTGGGGAGAACATGTGGGAGGGGGTACACAATTACAGTGGTGTGAAAAAGTGCTTGCCCCCTTCCTCATTTCCTGTTCCTTTGCATGTTTGTCACACTTAAGTGTTTCGGAACATCAAACCAATTTAAACAATAGTCAAGGACAACACAAGTAAACACAAAATGCAATTTGTAAATGAAGGTGTTTATTATTAAAGGTGAAAAAAAAATCCAAACCATCATGGCCCTGTGTAAAAAGTGATTGCCCCCCTTGTTATAACATACTATAACTGTGGTTGTCCACACCTGAGTTCAATTTCTCTAGCCACACCCAGGCCTGATTATTGCCATACCTGTTCACAATCAAGGCATCACTTAAATAGGAGCTGCTTGACACAGTAAGGTCCACCAGAAGATCCTCAAAAGCTACGCATCATGCCGAGACCCAAAGAAATTCAGGAACAATTGAGAAAGAAAGTAATTGAGATCTATCAGTCTGGAAAGGGTTATAAAGCCATTTCCAAAGCTTTGGGAATCCAGCGAACCACAGTGAGAGCCATTATCCACAAATGGCGAAGACATGGAACAGTGGTGAACCTTCCCAGGAGTGGCCGGCCGCCCAAAATTACCCCAAGAGCGCAGCGACGACTCATCCAAGAGGTCACAAAA
>JAFFST010041009.1:204862-223586 GCA_022414735.1 Noturus placidus
AGAATGAACACAACAGGTGAAATATACTTACTAATCAGCATTCATAATTTATGATTCATGTTACCGACAATGTAAAGACAAAAAGTGAAGGCTCAGCGCAGGATGGTTCCCCATTTGCCCCATTTTAGAGTCAAAATCCTGTGAGGATAATAAGAGTTTTCAGTCATTAGTGCTGCTGAATCTCTGAAAAGAGCGTCCTTTGCGTAGATCCTCTTTTATTCTGCCCCCCTCCGGACAAGGTCACCGCTGGACCCTTTTGATCGCAGTCCTAATTGGAGAACTCCTTCCTTGTTTTGGTGTAGGCGTGTGTCTGTGTCTGGGTGGATGTCTTGATTTTAGATGGACTCTAGAAATAACGACTGAATATCGGGTTGTGTTTGTGCTAAACCTCACAGGTCACACTCATGATCAGACTTAGAGAAGAGGTATTGCATTAAGCACTCTTTGATGTAGTGGGAATGAACCAAAAAAGGTTCCATAAAGGCTTCCATAAAGGCTCTAATAATGAGTGATATTAAAGCAGAGAGCCTTATATGGCTTTTTGGATTTTGAATGGAAATGGTTTGCATCATCTGGGTTCTGATGCTATTTCAGTCATATAATAGTAAATAATTACAGAATCTACCTTTTTTGTCTGCATAAAGGAGTGCTAACAAATTTCCCTTTTACTAAACTTATCAGGTTTCACCAGGTTTTACCCTTCTGGTATACCCTTGCAGTCATGCATCTTATGCATGGTGTTGTTCCACAAGGGGAAAGTCATGTGTCTTAGTGAAACAACTTGCTTTAATTGCTCTATTTTATGCTCCTTTTTTTTACTGGGAGGAGGAAAGGTGAGCAGGAGATTAGGAAAGAATGTTAATTTCTGGAGCTGAATCTGCTCATCTCATCGATATCAATTACCTGGAAGGTTGTTCGGTCTAAATTTATTAGGCATAACTATCTGAATGAATGATTGAGCAAAAGAGGAAAAAGGAATGAAAGCTCTTGTGCTCCAAGTGATTAGTAGAGTCTTTGAAAGTGTCCTCCAACATCATGTGACATCTAAGGAGTGCATTCGTTGTGTGTCTGAAATTTGTTCTTTTTCACCCAATGTTTAGGAAAAAAATAGATTTGTACAGAGCATGAAATAGCACTGCCATTTTCCTCATACTCATAAGGTCTTGATGTGCAGTTCTCTTTCACAGTCACTCCATTTCTTTCTCATTCCCATCTCTGTTTGCAGAGATCCTTACATCAGGAGGATAATTGCCGGGAAATCTGAAAAAACAGATTTGTCTAATCCATTGCTCAAACACCCAGTGTCACACACAGAGAGCAAAGCCACATCGACACTTTATCTTTTGTCTCCCCATCAGTCTTTATTTCCATTCATCTCATATTTTTTTCCTGAATTCACTCTCAGTTGTTCATAGGCTCTCGCTCTGTGAAAAACCACTTCATCTTCCTCAGACACTGTTGCAGGGGAGTTGGTAAATATGGATGGCTCTAGGTTTGACGCTGTGATTCTATTCACCACATCCTGATGTGTTTTGGATTTAGGTTTTTCTCTTGCTCTCTTTCTCTGTCAGTGGGAGATCAGTGGAGTTGCGGAGTGGAGTTTTTCACTCGCTGTATCTGAGGTGTTTCTGCATGTTTTGCCATGAGAGTGGCTCGCTCTCCATCACTTTGTGTATGTGTGTGCATGTGTGATTGAGTAAACCAGCACCTGTGGGGCTAGAGGCAGTGTTGGGATTGCTATCTGAGACAATCAGAGACCGACGCTGTTTCTTTGGCTCTCTCTTTTGGAGACTGATTTGGCTGTGAATGGGGAGAAATGTCATGGTGAACAGGGTGCATGTTTATCTCTAGATGCTCATGCTGCGCACTCCCTCAGGTGTTAAAAGCAGGGCAGAGAATACTAATGGGAGTACTGATGGGGTTTGCATAGCAGGCAGAGCATCTCCATTTATATACTGTGTGTGTGTGTGTGTGTGTGTGTGTGTGAGAGAGAGAGAGAGAGAGCGAGAGAGAGAGAGAGAGAGACAGACACACACACATGCACACCTTCACATCTTGCGAACATAGCTTCGCACTCAACAGATGATAGATTACGTCCATTTGAAATCCATCCACATAAACTTGGAGTGTCTGTGTCACAACCACCTTTCTGGCACATCAATGTACTTACAGTCTGGAAATCAATTTACAGTCAATTTACAGGGTGGAAACTAAAGCCTCACTGTAATCCTAGATGCCTTGCTTGCAGGACTGATGCCTGGGTTCAGCGATCATCCGTGTCTAAGTGGTGTCCAGCTCTCCCTGTCTCTCATATTGGCTCAACTGTGCACAGAGTTCTTGTTTGCTCTTATCCTGGCTATTTAACTTGATGGGAAACAGGCAGCGATATGTGTAGCCCACCATTCATTGCTGTGTTTTGTGTTTCATGCTGTGTTTTATCTTCCTTCTGCTGTCTTTTATTCTTGCTGATCCCTAGGGTTATGTCTAGGCCAAGTGTCCCAACCTGGTTGGATCAGTGAGTCACAGTATCCACTCTGTCTCCGCACTATCCACTCCCACCACCTAGATGGCGACATAGTGTCTTATGGGCTGAGCAGAAGTGTAAGACAAGCCTGAACGACAATCACTATGTGTGATACTGTGTTCCAATTTGTTTTTGGAGACAGACTGCAGAATATAATAATTTTGGCTCTCAAAGGATCAACACCATCGTTTGAGCTCTCTGTGAAAGTGAACAGAGCTCAGTATATCTTAGCTGCCTGGAGAGCGTCTCCCACTCGACTAACAGGAAAGGCCTGGGGTTTTTAAAGGAGAGCTAGAATAGTGCCAAAGCTTGGCTCTTGCCTTGAGCTTCATCTGCATTCCTGCAAACACAATCCAGTGTTCTGAATTTGTGCGTTTGTGTATCTCGTTATTTATACAGCTGAATGGAGTGTAGGCAACACCCTAATGACTGGCACAGTTTAATTCACTCAATTCAGATACTCGGCTATTTATCTGGCTAGCATTGCATCCCTTGAAAATGTATCATCATACCCTTGTCACATTTCTTGCCAACTCTTAGCTTTCAGTAATTTGATGTACAGTATATGAAGTGGCTATATAGTGACTTTATAGTGCAGCGTTATAATACAAAATATCCAGTGAGTGCTGTAGATAATTCCTGTTATTTTTCTAAAGAAAATGCCATTTACTCTCAGTCTTCTTTTTTTGAGACTTTTGACAGATGAATGAAACCTTATCTAGATATTGTTCAGTGTTCAGAGCTTTGCATAGAAATAAAATGACATATTTTGTCCAACCTTCCACATACAAGCTGAGAACTTTTGTTTGTTATTTTTTTTTTTTTACTATTTGTAGGCTGATTGGTATGTCTAGGCTGTGTGCAAGTATGTGTGTGATTTTGCCCTGCGATGAGTTGCAACCACATCCTTGGTGTCCCCCGCCTCAAGTTCCATGGCATAGGCTCCCTATAACCCTGTGTAGGATAAGCGGTACAGAAAATGGATGAACGGATAGATATTTATGATGTGTTAGTATTGTGTACAGGAATTTGCAGAGTTTTTTATTCAATTTTACATTTTTTTTTTAGATTTTTGTGGCCAAAAATGATTGATTTTGTTTTGAAATATTTTGCAAAGTTTTCTGTGCTTTTTCTGTGGAAATGGTTTTGCTGGGTCTTTCACAGTGATGTTTGTTGGTAAATGAGACCTTTTAACTGTACTCATGTTCAACACACTTGAATCGAAGAGGGCTTTGGCTGAATACGCGTTGTGATGACGTTACATGACATGTCTTGGCCCAAATATGAGGTATTATTGTCAAGTTTGATTGATTTTGCATTAATTTCTGCGATCACAGAATAACAAAATCGTGGAGGGACTGATTGGTCTGTATGTTTTGTATTTTTCTTATTCCTGTGAGAAGTTTGCAGTTGCCTGTTGCTCTAATGTTACAGGGTGACATTGCTAGTGGAATGTTACAAGGTGTTTAATAGGAGAAAAAAATTCAGTGATTTCAAGCACAAGTGAAAATGGCCAGGTTTGACTGTTTACACATACAAACCAAAGAGCAGGAGCTTCCTTCAAACTAGAAGCATTGGAGACAACGAATGTTGGACTCAAAGTTTCAGAATGTAATGCTATACAGCAGAGACTCAGCTAGTTTGCTATCCATGAGCTCCTGAGCACAATGTTATTGACAGTCGTATTTGCATGGTCTGGTCTTTGGAAACTGATATGTATACAGTGTACAGATGATGAGTTGAAAGAACTGGATAGACTAAAGGACTAAAGCTCTGCTGAATCTGTCAGAAATAAAGCAAGGGTTAAATCCCGGTGGCTTTCCTATCAGCGGGTGGTCAAATGGCATTTGATAGCTCAGTTTCACTTATTTTATATTCCATCAGAGGATCTGTTTTTAGATGAAGTGTGTGTAATAAATGTTTTCCTCACACACTGTGTACATTAAGTCTAAGCAGAGGCATTCATACAGTGTTATTATATAAGAGAAAGGAGCTTTGTAAAATGATTCATTTTTAAGCTTTTGAAAAGATGCGTCTTATGTTTAACTGAGCGCTAAGCCTGTCCTCGTATAAACATCTTACATGCTTTGAAACAAGATGTACTTTTCCAAGAGAAGACGGCGAATCCTCAAAGCTGGAGCAACCTTTTAGCTTGATTACAAAAAGCCTCCGGCATGATGCTGATGTGGCAGTGATGCTTGCTTGATTAGCGTATTAAAAATCTGCGGGTGTCTTCGTCATTAAGCAGCTTTGCCTGGCTATTTTTGAGGGACAGTTTGGTGGGGTATTGTTGTGGAGGAGGGATGGGTTGGAGTGACTGAGCTGATATGGTATTGGAGGTATTTGGAATGTGCCTGTGTACAGATGGATGTCAAGCGACTTGGTGTTTGCTCTCAGAAGGTTTGGCTGTGTGCTCAGCAGGCGGCCGTGGCCAATGAAGGCATGCGGTGTGGTACATCATTCTGCTGCTGGGGGATTTAGGAGCAGTGCTGAGGAGTCAGAGGATGACATTAATGCTCAGAGCTGGGGTAAGCCCAGATACTGATCTGAGCTTCAAGTTCAGGGTATTTTTAGACAATATCAGGTTAGAAGTGAAGTGATTAGTTCCTGTGTCCTTCCTCTTTTTTATTCCTGTGAGGTGAGACATTCTTTAATTAAAGGTTTCTTTCATTAATAGTAAGACCAAGAAGCTGTACTGCAGAGGATATTAATAGTCTCTGAGGTTCAGGAACCTCACCTGTAATGAAATCTTATGTTGTCAGTTTTGCAGCTTGGAGCTTATTTAAATAACCTCTTTCGGATTTGTCAGGTTTTGCAGTTTGATGCTTATTTAAGCATTGTATGGTCCACATTTGAAGATGGATCTGTTTGTGCTCCCGATGAAGAAAAATATTTATGCCACTGGATATGATTTTCATTAGGATTTCATGTCTGGCCTGTCACATCCCCTGCAGACTCTACACGCTTTGCTGGACACAATTTCCTGCCCCCGTAAAAGCTGATTTTACCTTTATTCCTCTGCTCTGTCCTTGACACATGCAGATGGGCTGGACACACAGTATGCATACAGTATCGGCATAGAAACTGAAAAGCAAATCAGCTGAATTTCTAGCTAAATTGTCGGATATAAATTTGACCTTTCATTCACCAACAATATTCTTTCACTAACCAAGGTCAGTTTATGGGAATTTGTGTGAATTTTGTACTTTCTGCATCATGACAGCTGTGTCTTGTCTAATCACAAATCAATAAATTATTTTTTTTTCAATATTTCAGAGATATAAACATGTAAAAAAACAAAAAAAAGTTTGTGTAAATTGCTGATACTAATACATTTACAAAACACAAGCAAGAAGTTTGCTAAAGATCCTTACACTTGCTATTAAATTTACGATCAATATCCACTGTATTATCCTCTTAGTAGCTGAGATCGGAAAATGCATATTCATATATCAGAGGTGTTTCAATTTAAAGGAGTTTGGTCGTGAATCCTAAACTTAGCAAACACAACTAAACACAACAAAAGCCAGAATGTCGACTGAAGCAGTGCAAAATTAAGATCATTACCAGTGCTTCGACCTATGTGATATACAGTACTTGATCTCGTATTCTTCATCCCATGTGGATTATACAGGCAAGTGCAATAACGAATTGCATTAATAAATACAGACACTCAACACAAGAAGGCTCACCCACACTCTTTATAAGCCAGACACTTTGTCAAGGCCAGTCATAGTCTGTCTACATGTTATGTGAAATACAAAGAAATACACCCACATAGCACATACTGCTAGTATGTAGTGTGAGGCAAATGGATTAACTATATGGATTGTCTAAGAAAATGAAAAAATGAACTAAAGCCTGCTTGTTTTTTTTTTTTTGTATTTTCTCTCACAGGGGACTTGTATTCTTTAACCTGTTATATGTTTACATTTTGGATTTTGGGTTTATAACTTTATATAATATTTATCACTGTGTTTGAATCGTATTTGCACATTTATTTGTGAAGCTCATATGTGACTTTACTATGTGATCTATTTATATGGATTGTGCACAAGTATAAAACCTCCATGTTATATAAGGAATAAAAAATGACATGGAATGCTGTTATAGGAAATTAATCAACATCAAGGTGGATTGATGTGGCCAGCGGAAGTGGAGCTACTGTAACCACCCCAAAGTGAACTACTGTATTTTGTTACTGCATGTCCTGCACATTTTTATTCCTCTAATAACCACAGCAATTTTCTTTTGATTTATTCATTATTATTATGTTTTATTATTTCTAAAGAATGACAAGTGGTACTTTTTGGTGATGGTTGTGACCAAAATGCTTACTTTTGCTGCAACTTGTGGAGTTCCCTTTCAAAGGGACCTCAACGTTGCGTAAGGTTCACCCTGTGGGAAGCGTGCTGACCGGTATCTGAGGTCTGTGAAGTTATGCCTATTTATAGGCCTGCCGTGGTCAGGTGACGTGGCATTTCACGTGTTGCGTGATTATAAAATGTCATCAGCCTTATTATCTTCAGAGAAGACCGCATGTCAGTTGTTTGTGTGAACACTCCTAAAAACTTCACTTTCTCTTCACTTTCACATTTTCAAAATATATAACATATATATCTATTTCTTGCTCTGTCCTCCAGATCCGACTCTCCGCTTCTGGGTTTTGGAGCTGACTCCTTCTGGTATGGAGAGTCAACCCACCCTCTCTGACTCTGATGAGCCAGATACAGGAGCCAGTGCAACCAAAAGAGAGAGCAGCTCTAAATCATATAAAGAGCTGTTTGATTTGATCACTATCTAGAGTGGCATATAAATTGCCTAGAAATGCAGGCTGTATTCCTAGCACTAAAATTCTTTCTTCCTCAGTTGAGAGGTCAAAATCTGTTAGTTGTGACAGACAATAAAGCGGTGGTCTCATATATCAACCACCAGGGAGGGTTACATTTGTGCCTTCTTTTCAGGCAGGCGTAACTAATTCTTCTCTGGGTGGAGGGAAAGTTTTTGTCAGTGAGATCATTGTACATTCCGGGCATCCAGGCAACCGGAATGTGGAGGCAGAATGTGGGCAAACCAGAATATGGGGGCAGACATCCTGTTGAGGCAGGGGCTGAGACCCGGGGACTGGAGGCTCGTATGGAGTCCGTATGGCGGCTGTGGTTTGCTTTCACTCCTACTGGACAATTGCGGCTAGAAGCCATAGTTCCCCAATCGCTCAGCTCCCACAAGTTCTAGCGAGAGTTCACCAAGACAATCTACATCTGCTGCTAATAGCACCTTATTGGCCAGCTCGAATTTGGTTCTCAGAGATAATATCCGCACATGACGGCGCTCCCTGGGAGATTCTCGTTCGCAGGGAACTACTGTCTCAAGACAGAGGGTTGATTTATCACCCTCGGCCAGAACTCTGGAAACTGTGGGTCTAGCCCCGAGGGACACCAACTCATAGATTCTGGTCTCTCAGCTGAGGTTGTAGAGAACACCTAATGCTAGAGCACCATCCAAGAGAAAAATGTATGCGCTCAAGTGGCGACTTTTTGTCTCATGGTGTGAGGAATATCAGTTAGACCCAGTAAACTGTGCAATAGCTACAGTCCTGGAGTACTTACAGGGACATTTCTCAACAGGGTTGGCTCCATCTACTACTAGGGTCTATGTGGCCGCCATTTTGGCCAGACATGCAACTATTGTTGGATCATCTGTGGGGCAACATCCTCTATCATTGAGGTTTTTGAATGGTGTCAGGAAGCTGAGGCCCATCTGCAGACCACACATACCTTCCTGGGAACTTTTTGTGGTCCTGCAAGGTCTGTCAGGTGCCCCATTTGAGCCCTTAGTGTCATCCTAAGAGAACCGTCTGGCTCTAAGGTAGCTCTTTTGCTTGTCTTGACATCTCTCAAACGAGTAGGAGCTCTACAAGCTCTCTTTGTTGCCCCTTCCTGCCTTGACTTTGCCCCTGGATTAGCCAAGGCCTTCCTATATCCTAAGCCATATTATATTCCTAAAGTGCCATTGCAGGTTTTCTGCCCTTCTCAGTTCCTCACACCAGAACAAGAGAAATTGCACCTACTGTGTCCAGTAAGGGCTCTCTGTACCTACATCCACCACTTCGGGCAGTGGTGTAAGTTGGAGCAGTTGCTGGTCTGCTTTGGTGGCAACAGTACAGTTGATGTTGTGTCAAAGCTGCGCGTCTCTACTTGGATAGTGGAAACAATCTCTGTCACTTACGAGGCGTCTGGTCGTTATGCCTCTGGGCATAAGGACTCATTCCACTAGGGGGGTTTGTACATGGATTCCACCCCAGGTTAAAGTGTTTTGCAGTGACCCTCAAACTCGGAACTTTTGAACAGGCCATAACCTCAGTATGATGGAGTGGGTATACTCGTGGAGATGTATGGGTTACACATGTAACCCTGTTCCCTGAGAAGGGAATGAGATGTTGCATAGCTTTGTCATACTGGGGCATGCCTGTGAACCGTGTCTTCCCTTCAAATAATAGAGGCTTGTGATCTGGTTTACAGGTGCTGTTTTATAATCACGCAACACGTGAAATACCACGTCACCTGACCATGGCAGGCCTATAAATGGGCATGATTTCACACAGACTTCAGATACTGGTCACGCACGAGGACACTTCCCCTAGCATGAAGCTCATGCAACATCTTGTTCCCTTCTCAGAAGACAGGGTTATATGCGTAATGCAGTCGTTTTTTTGTGCTTGAATTGGCAAAATTGCAATAGCACAAAAATTGTCTTTCACAGTGATGATTGCTGGTAAATGAAACCTTTTAGCTGTACTCATGTTTGAAGCATGAATCGGAGAGGGCTGTGGCTGAATGCGTGTTGTCATGACGTCACATGATGCTTTTTGGCCCAAATCTGCAGAAAATCTGCAATAATTTTGAAAAATTGCAAGCTCTTTCCAATATTGCGCAATTTGCTAGCTTTTGCGTTCATTGCTGCGATAAAACCTGGAGGAACTGATTTAATGTTGTGGAACATATATGAGACAAGTTCCTGTTATCACATATGCTATAATAGCTATAAACAGTCATGCCCTCAGTAGCTTCTCAGTTTCTCTTACATGAAGTAAAGCAAGCAAACAAACAAACAAAACCAAGTTTGTCATACTATTGAAAAAATACTCTGTCCCAAACACTCCCATGGTGTCTGGTACAAAGCACTGACACTGGAGACTCCTTCCATTAATATTAAATAGATGTTTCCTTACAGATAGCATCACCATATCAATAATTATATGGTTTTGCTTGTTAAATAACATGTTTTTATTCTGTTTATTATACAGATTAGAAACATGTTAATTTGTTTATGTTGCCATTAAAGTCCCTGTGAAATAGCTGTTATTATAGAAATGATAATGTATTAGCACCTGATTATAAACCTGTGATTTGTCTTGCAGCTGGCAGTACTATCAGAGGTGCTGTTATACAAAATTAATCAACACCTTCTGACCAATCAGAATCGGGCATTCAAAAGCGCTGTGGTAAAAGATTGTAGAAATGTTGGTTCCGCTAACAAGGTCATGGGGGCCCTGAAATGTTTGGCCTAGTTTAATAATGTCTGTTTTTATTCTTTAAAGTCAATTTGTATTTTCAGGGTTGTGCTAGACAAGCACCAGGAGAATCTGGCTGAGATTCAAGATGTCAAGTTTGATTCCAGCTGATAGCCGCTGCAGTAAGGCACTTAACCTCAATGTTCTCCATGGGGACTGTAACTGCAGCTGTTTTTATGTAAAAATTATTTTGCTTCAAGTATCAGAGAAAAAGACAAACTGAAGTTTAATTGTGAATATTTTACAGTGAGGTGGTAGATATGTATGGCATTTCTCATCCTAATGGGCATTGTGACAGATGAATGAGCTTTAGTGTGGCTCATCTATTTGAGACGCCCTTTCAGTGGTTCTTCCCAGATGCTGAACTGCCCAGTCATAGGCATTGCATTAAATGAACACTTGTATCCATGTTGCTAAGAACTGGCTATAGAAAAAGCCTCAGCTGTTAGCCTCTGTTATTTAAAGAATGGTCATTATTCCATTTTACAAGATTCACACATTACATTGCTCATACAGAAGAATCTTCTCACCTCCCGCATTTTTATCTGTGTAATCTTTCTATTGAGAACAATTATTTCATGTATATTTAAAAAATCTCTAAGAGTTTCACAGTATTTCTTATTTATTTTATTACTTAAATAAATTACTACTATTTTTTAAATTATTACTATTTTTACTTATTTATTTAATTTGATTTATTATTTAGTAATCTTTCATCTTTCATCTGTTTTTAAATTTGCAAGTCACTGTGTTCATAAGCAATATCATTATTCAGTTGTTTATCCATACACTTTTTCCTTTACATTGATAGTTTATGGATTCCTGTCATATCTGATAAATTGATTATTCCATGAAGCACTGAACCATTGAAAGGTTCATTCCTTCATGTATTGATTGAGAGCAAGTCTGCCGCCAATCATTAGTCTTTTTTGCTTTCGAAGTAAAAAAAAAAAAAGACTCAGAATATATTCCGCCTGAGACTGCTCTGTGTTGTTATATGTGCCTGAGAATATCCTAATGCACTTAGTAAGGTAGCCAGATCAGCCTAAAAGCTGCAATGATTGCCCTTGACACTGTCATTTTAAGAATTTTGAGATGTCAGCAAATGCAGTTTGTATCATGTTATCCTGAAGCATTTTGACTAGATAAGGAAGTGGCAATCCATTGCAAACCATGTCAATATTCACATTATAAACAGTTTGAAAATAGTTTGTGGTTGTCACGTAGCAGAAACAATTTAATTGTGTTCAGAGGGAAACGTTTTTCTCATATTCCAGTCCAGTTCTTTTAAAGGACTGTATTTGAGAGGCTGAGTTTTCTGTTCATGCAGCAGACAGAATAAAGAAATCTACTTTCTCTTCTTAATCTCATCTTTACCTAGCCATGTGTACTATAAGGTGAGGGGTTGTCTGCTTGTGTCTTCCTAAACAGCAGTGTTTGATTTATTGCCTAGTTGCGTGTCACTGCTTTTCTCAAGCATTCAGACCTTTGCCCTTTACCATCACCTCTATGAAAGTCGAAGACCCTTATGGCTATAATCATTCTTTTCACTCTTCCCTCTTTCTTCTCTCTCTCTCTCTGTTTTGCCTTTATGTTTCACAAATGCCTTAAAGGCAAAAAAATTCTCATTTGTCCTTTGTACTGGCTGTAGATATAGGCTTTGTTCAAGAAATGGATATAGAATGGCAAAAGAGAAAATGGCAAAGAGACTGTGTGAGAAGAAGTGCATGTCTTTGCTGTTCATGCCTGGAGGTGATAGCAGGACTGGTGAACCAGAGGCTGAGTTGTAGTGCTGGAATGGGCAATGACAGCCACATCTCTCAGCCTCAGGTTAATCCTTTATGTCTCTGGTTTCTAGCACTGGATGCTTTATCCTATAACCAATAGATACATGGTATATTGGGATGGATTTATTTTGAAATTTTTTTACTGTGTTTGAGAAAATGACAGCTGAAGGGAGTGACCCTTCCTAATCATCGTCAAACTTTGAGAATCATAATTAGGTCATTTATAAACCGTAGTTGAAGGTGAGCGATATTCATCAGCGTTTAATTATATCATCAATTAGCAACTCTCAAGCTGAATTCATTCTGGAAGTTTGCAAACATCACTGTTTGGAGATTTTGAAATGTTCTTCTCATATACTGTGCTTGCTATCATACAGTATTTAAATGGATAGATGGATCGATAAAGCAGAAAACATGAAAAAAACCATCTTGTGCTTATTCACACCATCCTGCTTCAATTTATGTGTCCATTCCAAAAGTAATTTACATTGCTATCGACTTCATCAAGCTCTGTTAGCTGGCATAGAGATTGGATCGTTTCCACGTATTACATACTGCAGCTGTAGGACAGTATGATCCCTTAACAGGTGTTTCTGGGAAAGCATCCAGAACAAGACCATTTCAGCAGTACCGCTCACTCTGTGAAATTATCACATGGTCTTTTCACTGGTTACCTGTGCTCATCTGCATACCATAAACATAAACCAAGTGACATACTGAGATGATGATCAACGATCAACACGAGTGCATCTTCTACACATGAAATATAGCCTAAAATATGTAATTTATGACCTCATACGAAATTACTTTTTCTATCAAATGCAGGAAACACTTCTGCCATTAAAATAGAGTTAAACTACATCAATATGATTGTATTACAGTGTGTGAAATGCAAATGTATTTTAATTTGTGTCATGGATAGTGTCAGATAGTGTTTTCAAGGTTTTGAAACATCTATTTGTTTTTGAGGGTTAAGATTGTTATGGTCAAGTACAAGTTGAGACTAGTATTTAGTTTAGAAAAACATGATTTCTATGTCTATTACTATTGAGACAGCCTATCTTAGTGATTCTTAGTGTTATCTGGTGTGCTGCTTGTCATTTTTCTTTTTCCACCTTTTTGAAAAAGGGAAAACAGCAGTTGCCTAAATCCAGATTTAAGATCTTCCTGTCTGTATTCTGAATAATGTGAATTATTTTCCAAATGTTTTGCAGAACAAAGATCATTGTTTTATAATAGAGACAGTATTATACAAAACCCACTGGAACATGGGGATTAAATATGAATCTCCATACAAACCCTGGCTCATGACCAAAACCAGGGACATGGGTGACTGTGACAGTTGGTAGCGTGGGTTGTCCACTAGTCATAGGTTTGGCGGTTCGATTCCCGGCCCACATGACTCCACATACCAGTGTGTCCTTCAGGCAAGACACTGAACCCCAAGTTGATCCCGATGGCAAGCTAGCGCCTTGCATGGCAGCTCTGCTACCATTGGTGTGTGAGTCTAAGTGTGAAGGGGTGAACGAGACACAGTGTAAAGCGCTTTGGATAAAAGCGCAGACCATTTACCGAGTGCAGACCATTTACATGGGGTATTGTGAGTTAGTTGTTAGAAGGTTTGCCTCACAACTCAAGGGGTGCGAATTCAATTCCCACCTCTGCCTTGTGTGCGTGGAGTTTGCATGTTCTCCCTGTGTTTCACGGGTTTTTTCCGGGTACTCCGGAGTCCAAAGTCATGTGTCGTGGGTTGATTGGCATTTCCAAATTGTCCTGAGTGTGTGCGATTATGGCCTGAGGTGGGTTGGCACCTCCTCTACGGTGTTCCCCGCCTCGTGCCCTGAGTCCCCTGGGATAGGCTCCAGGCTATCCTGCGACCCTGTGTAGGGTAAACGGTACAGAAATTTGATGGATTGGTGGATATTCCTCAGGTTATTATAATAAAACTGTCCACTGTACTGTCTGTAGTACTAGGAGGCAAAGAACAGTACAAAAGTTTATTTTTTTATTAAATGAGGTAATATTGCATGATGTCTGAAGGGCTGTAGGAAATTGTGGGTGGTTGTTTGACATGTCTGTTGAAAGTTCTGTGAAAGTAAGCATTCCTGGCTAGTGATGAAAAATACCAGACTTTAGTGAAAGTGGTCTGTCTGGCTTGCAAGTCTATGGTACAGGTAAATGGTACAAAAGTTTTACTCTATTACATGTGATTTACAAATGTACTATTATAATATAATAAATGGTAATATTAGATTTTTTTAAATGTATAGGGCTTGATAACCAGCTAGTAAGGATGTAGTGGACTTCGTAGTTTTAGCACATGTCTAGAACTGATTGCTGTAAAGTTATTATTGCCAAAGGTCACTAAGTTCAGGCTGAATGAGAGAGAGACAACAGGCTACGGTAGACTTTGGACCAGGCTATCCCTCTCAGTGCCTCAGGGTTGAGTGTCCTTTTAGTGGACTTATAAACCTTGTCTCAGAGCAGTATGGGATCTGTGAGTGGCACTTTTCTACGTGATCAAGAGCAAGTGCTTGGATTGAGGATAGAGACAGGCCACTTGAGATCCATCCAGCTACTCAGGCGGGAACGTATCAGAGCACGGGTATCAGGGCAATAGAAACAGAGTGTAACAGAGGACTGCTTCCTAGGAGAGTTGTTTCCATGCTTGCTAAAATTA
The DNA here is from genome assembly GCA_022414735.1 of Noturus placidus. Taxonomy (NCBI): domain Eukaryota; kingdom Metazoa; phylum Chordata; class Actinopteri; order Siluriformes; family Ictaluridae; genus Noturus; species Noturus placidus. The sequence continues at coordinate 219,427 of JAFFST010041009.1, forward strand.
TCCCAATTCATAAGGATCAGGCTTGGAAGATAAAGAAGATTTTGAGTAGATTTTGAGTGTGTTGGAGTTTTTAGCTCCTCTATGAAGCCCAGTGTAAGATTCTGGTCCCAGGATGCACCAACTAGCCAACAGTGGGCCTCATTTATCAAATGACAAATGTGACAAGTTTACACTATGGCCAAGAGTTTGTTGACACCTGACCATCACAAACATATGTGCTTGTAGAAATTCCCTTTCCAGATGTAGTCCCCCTGCTGTTAAATTAACCTCCATTCTTTAGGGAAGACTGTCCCTTATATATTGGAGTGTGCCTCTGGGGATTTGTGCTCATTCCAGTGAGGTCAGGCACTGATATTGGGCAAGAAGTCCTTTAGGCGCAGTCGAGATTCCAATTCATCCCAAGTGTTCATTGGGGTTGAAGTCAGGACACTTGAGTTCTTGGCACACCATGTCTTCACAGACCTTGCTTTGTGTGCTGGGGGATTGTCATGCTGCAACAGGCTTGGGCCTTTTAGCTTCATCCATCCATACATTTTCTATACTGCTTATCCTACTGGGTCGCGGGGAGCCTAGAGCCTATCCCAGGGAGCATCGGGCACAAGGCGGGGTACACCCTGGAATTGAGTGCCAATCCATCGCAGGGCACAACCACGTACACATTCAACCTACCATGCATGTCTTTGGACTGGGGGAGGAAAACAGAGTACCCTGAGGAAATCCCTGCAGCACAGGGAGAAGATGCAAACTCCGCATGCACAGGGCTGCGACAGAAATCGAAACCCCAACTCTGGAGGTGTAAGGCGAACGTGCTATCCACTAAGCCATCGTGCGCCCCCCTTAGATTCAGTGATGGGATATTGTAATGCTACAGCATACAAAGACATCTTATACAATTGTGTGCTTCTAGCTTTGGCGACAGTTTAGGGAAAGAACACATATGGGCGTGATGGTCAGGTGTACATAAACCTATGCCATATAGTGTATGTGTAAATCATTCACTATAGCATTTACACAAGAAATGTATGCCTGAAAATCCAGTTTGTTCTGAAAAACTTTGGGATCCTGTGAGAACACCAGATTTTGTATAAATTTACATATAAGGAGACTTATAATGTGGACCTCAGTTTTCCTCCGCAGGCTTCAAATCATATAAAAATCATATAACGCACTTGTGTGAGTTACTGCAAAGTTATATATGGTTTAGGTTTAAGAAGTTTAAATTTCCTAATTATTTAATTGCAAACATAGACTTAATTAGAAATTTGTGATGAAAATATGTTTCATATTAATCGCTTGAACAAAAGGAATAAAGATAAAAACCAGAAATGAAGACAAGTAGGACTACCTATCAGATTAAAAAAAGGAAGAGTTGTTTGAGCTGCATTACTAGAAGATTTAGCATACTATGGCCATTTAATAGACATTTCATTGTTTTCAGTTCTCTGTAAGCTTTACCTCTTTTTGGAGTTTTGTGGGCATCAATAAATGCACCTGTGAACTGCAGGGTCACGCTCTCTATCTCGCACATTTTTAATGGACACATCTGTACAGTGAGATTGCATGGTAATTCCATGGGTGATTTGCATTTATCAAAATATGCACATGATTATGAAGCAAATCAGCATTACAGACAAAGTATTTGGTTTGGTTTGGTCTTTGAAAACATTTACACACAACTTTTGTAAAGATTTAGAAAAGAGTTTGCTGTAAATTCTTTTACTTGCTGCTCCAGTGGTCTCCTTACAGACAATTCTGCTGAATTTGGTTCCTATTTGTGTTAGGAAATAGAAACTTGAGTTTTTATTCATGAATTGTCTAAAAACAAATGTCTGGTCATTTATTTGTTGAACTGTAACATTTGCAATTGTACTTTATAGTAGCAATATTTATTTAGGTCATGCTGTGGATGTCTTTTTTATTTGCTGCATATACAGACTAAAAATTCACTGACTCTGATAGGGTTCACACACACACACACACACACACACACACACACACACACTCATTTTTCTATCCGAAACTGCCAGCTGATCCTTATCATCTTCTTGAGGATCCTCTTTTTAAAATACAGCAGGTGGACGGTGCCGTATATGACACAGACGCTTTTTAAGTGTGTTAATCCTAAACTTATCCTCAGGCTGTGCATCTACTCAATTTCACACTTGTTGGTTGGAAGAAAGTCGTAATTCAATTGATTCTCTTTAAGAAATCATAGACGTTTCCCTTTCAGGGTCATGCATATCAAGCAGCAAAAACCCAGGCAAGTCAGATTCGGTCAAAGACACATGCAAGCTTTTTTTTCTGTTAATAGTTGCCTGTACTGGGGTAGAGTATGTAAATCAATCTGAAGGGCAACAAACCCATCAGGATAAACCCTGCAAATAAAACTGCTTTGCTATCTCCCAGCCCAATCTTTAGCCTTTTGCAGGATCAGCTCTTTTCTGAAAGCCCATGTCAGCCACAAGATTCTTAATCCTTCTGGATGGTCCTTCAGTATTCCCTTCAGTCCTGATGAGCCTTAGCTTAGCATGGTAATGAGAGCTTCACCCTCTGTAAATTAATGAACAGTTTCAGCTTAAGATAAAATAAAGAGTGCAGCTTTTTTTTACTACGGCTAATTCAGAAAGACAGTTAGTAAGTCTCAGATTGATACTTTTCTGAACTCTGATTGATAATTTTATCAGAGAACGGCCCACTGACATTTAGTCAGACAATTGAATCTGGCTCAAAGATTGGGCAGTTATTCGGTGCAGCAGTGGGCATGTTTTACCCACAGTTCTCTCTAAAGTCAGCTTTACACTTTTCAGCCCCATTTGCTGTTGCAGACAAAAATTTCATATTGTAAAAAATTTTGTTCATGAGTTGATAACAACTTTGAAATCATATTGTGACATGCTCATCAGTAACCGATATTTAGTGTCATTGCGATCAAGTACTGGCAGTATCATCAGTAACCACTGCTATGATGCTCATTTAAAAGCCACCAATATGGTCATTGTATGATGCGAAACTCATAAGACAGCTACAAATACACTAGTGGCAATGTCAAAACATAAACAAAACATGAGCAGGTTGTTGAATTTTGGCAGCAGGAAGAATGTCTCTTTCAATGTTCTGTTTTACCCAGGTACGATCAACTCCTATTTCTTCCAACTCCTATTCTTTTATTCTTAAAATGGGTTTTCAATGGAGATAGCATTGGCACTATTATACCAAGGCTAGTTTCTGTTTATGCAACTTCCATTTTCAGCATGAGCCTGATGTTGAAGGCAAAACGTAGTCATTTTCTTTAATCTGGATTACATTGTAGGGATTTTATTTGGATCATCTAGTACAGTATGACAAGTAATAATCCTAAATTGCACAGACTAAAACAGGCCAAAATACAAAACACTTACAGATCCTTTTAAACTTTCAGCTTCATCAGCAGAACTTCTCACTGTCTATTCATGCAGCACTTGCTAAAATGCTGCCATTTGTCATAATTGAACCACTCTATTTTACATCAGTCTTGTTTATAGTTTCAATACAGTGGTTACAGTGTAGTGTAACTCAGTGGGTAAATTTCTTTACTAGAGATTGGAAGGTTGTCAGATATGAACAAGTTATTCATTTTCATTATCCAGCGATGCCATGCAGCTAGGGACTTGAAGTGCTTCTACTGTATGTACCCAATTACAAAAAAAAATTATACACAAGCAGTTCCCTATGACAATGTTAATTGTTTTTTTTTTTTTTTTTTTTTTTGCATACATTCTGTATCTTGAAATGCATTTGTGCCACTTTATTCCACTGGTCAGTGGCTACTAGAGAAACCATGGCAACAGGCAGTAACTCCAGATAAACACCTGCTAGTGACATACATTGAGTCATGCAAGGTGAAAAGATTATTGCGGGTGGGAATGCAGGGTATAGTCCCGGGTGTATCCTGCCTCACTTATTAGCCACACCAGTCCAGTCAGTTTTTCCTAACTTTCCTCACAGATGCTATTCCATGCAGATTATGGATCTTTCTGGAAGTTTATGGAGCTGATTAGACAACATTTCCAAACTGTCACGCACCTTAGTAGAGTCAGACGCAAGCGCGGGTAGCAGGCAGCTAAATCCACAGGGGAGTAGGCAGAAGAATAGTCGGTGATCAGGCGTAGGTCAGGCGATCA
>JAFFST010041010.1:0-11236 GCA_022414735.1 Noturus placidus
TTTGGGGATCATCAAATCAACACTTTAAACTCTGTGTCATGTTCCTCAAATCGTTCCTGAACAGTTTTTGTAGTGTTGCAGGCCGCATTTTCCTTCTGAAAGAGGCCACTGTTATTATTGAATACTGTTGCTATGAAGGCATGTACTTGGTCTGCAAAAATGTTTAGGTATGTCGTACGTGTCAAAGAAACATCCACGCGAATGCCAAGACCCAAGGTTTCCCAGAAGATGATTACACAGAGCATCACACTGCCTTCGCCGACTTGCCTTCTTCCCATAGTGCATCCTGGTGTCATGTCTTCCCCAGGTAAGTGACACACACACACCTGGCCATCGACATGATGTAAAACAAACGTGATTCATCAAATCAGGCCACTTTCTTCTACTGCGCCATGATCCAGTTCTGATGCTCACATCCCCATTGTAGGTGCTTTTGGTGTTGGACAGGGGTCATCATGGGCACTTTGACCACACTGCAACTACACAGCCTTATAAACTGCAAGCTGTGATGCACTGTGTTCTGATACCTTTCTATCATTCTTTCAGCCATTCTTTCGCACACGAGAGAGAGAGAGCGAGCGAGCGCGAGCAGTGTACTTTGTAGATAAGGTTAGTAGTGGCTGTATTGTAGCAGTGTGATCTAGCCTTTTATCAGTGGCCACTTTCTAAACTCAAGGTTATATAAATGGGCTAACAGGGCTAAAATCCCGTGTGTTTCAAGCATAAAAAGACCTTAATAAGGTTTTATTTGTGGCATCTTAATCAGATTATGTACTGTACCAACAAATAAAATATATTATGATCATTATCGGTAACAAATGTCTTAAGGCAGCCTCTCTCTCTCTCTCTCTCTCTCTCTCTCACACACACACACACACACACACACACACACACACAAAGTGAATTTTCTATATATCTGCATAAATATGATCTAAAAAATGATCATATTTTCACACAAGCCCTAAAAGTTTAGTTTAATTTGTTTTATTTGTGAGAGACGGTTGAAAAGTTATCCAACACCTATCACCCTTGTAAAAAACTAATTGTCCCCTTGAAATTAAAATCCCGTTGTGCAACCTTTAGCAGTAATAACTGCAACCAAACACTGCTGGTAACTGGAGATCAGTCTTTCACAGCACTGTGAAAAGTTTAGCTCACTCTTCTGTGCAGAATGGCTTTAGCTCAGCCACATTGAAGGTTGTTTTTTTCTGTTCTTTTTTTTTTTTTTTTAGCATTAAGGTCGTGCCACAGCAAGATCAAGTCAGGACTTTGACTAGGCCACTCAAAAACTTTAATTTTTTTTTTTTTTGAGTCATTCATATGTGAACTTACTCCTCTGCTTTGGATGATTGTTTTTCTGCATAATCCAGTTGCGCTTGAGTTTTAATTTACAGACTGAAGACCGGACATTCTCCTTTAGGATTTTCTGATGGAGAGCAGAATTTATGTTTCCTTCAATTATTGTAAGTTACCCAGGCCCTGATGCAGGAAATCATCCCCACACCATCACACTTCCACCACCATGCTTGACCGTAGGAATGATGATCTTTTTGTGGTATTCTGTGTCTGGTTTACACCAGATGTAAACCAGATATCTTCCAGTCTTCTTATCAGTTCCACTTTCGATTCATGAATCATCATAACATTCTCCCAAAAGATTTGAGGATCATCAATATGTGTTTTGGCAAAATTCAGGCAAGCATTAATGTTTTTCTGGATTATTAGTGGTTTTCACCTTGCAATTCTTCCATGGATGCCATTTCATGAACAGTGACCTTTATTGATGCAAGAGATGCCTGTAGGTCCTTTGACGTTGTCCTTGGCTTTTTTGTGACTTCCCGGATGAGTTATTGCTGTGCTCTTGGAGGAATTTTGGAAGGTCACCCACTTCTGGGAAGGTTCACTTCTACTACTACACTTAGAGATAATGGCGGTCACTGTGGTGCTTTGGAGTCCCAGAGCCTTTGAAATAGTGTTGTAACCCTTCCCAGACTGATGTATTTCAATCACCTTCTTCCTCATTATTTATGGAATATCTTTCAACTTTGGCATAGTGTGTTACTGGGTAAGACCTTTTAACCAACTTCATGTTGCATATACTTATCGCAGCATTAAATCTTTTTGGGTAAGAGACAATCAGTTTGGCACATCTTGACACTGCAATATTTAGCCATCCTTACTTGCAAAAGCATTCTAATTCTGTCAAATTGGCTTGGCATCTCCTTTGCACAGTCATCTCCAAGTCACCCCACAGATTTTGGATTGGATTCGGGTCTGGACTCTGGTGTTGTTTCAGTGAAGCCATGCCTTTGTTGATCTGGAAGTTTGCTTTGGCTTGTTGTCATGCTGAAAGATGAAATTCCTCTTCATTTGAAGTGTTTTAACAGAAGTCTTCATGTTTTTCACCAAAATTGAACAGTATTTGGAGTATTTAATTATTTCCTCCACTCTGATTAAAGCCCCAGTTCAGCTGATGAAAAAAAGCCCCAACGTACAATGCTACCACCACCATGCTTCCCCGTGGGGATGGTGTTCTTTTGTTGATGTGCTATGATTTTTTTTGGGTGCCAAACATATCTTTTGGTATTATGGCCAAAAAGTTAAACTTTGATCGCTTCAGACCATAAAATATTATTCCACGTAGTTTTGGGAGATTGTATGTATTTTTTAGTTCTTTTCTGGTTAAAAACGCTTCCGTCTTGCCACCCTACCCCATATACAAGAAGCGGTACTTGCAGTACTGCGGTACTTGTGGTACAAGTGCTTGCAGTACTTGCCAAAAAATGCTGCAATTCTTTTAATGTAGCTGTAGGCCTCTTGGCAGCCTCCCGAAACAGTTTTCTCTTGAGTTTCCCATTAATTTTAGAGGGAGGTCCTGTACTTAGTAGTGTAACTCTTCTGCCATATTTTGTCCACTTGTTAATTATTGTCTTTACAGTGTTCCACAGTATATACAATACCTAGATTTTTTTTTAATCCTCTCCTGATTTATATTTTCCAACAGTGAGATCCAGTGCCTGCTTTGTAAGCTCTTTGTGGCCCATGATTTTTTTCCAGTTAGATGTTACCAAGATGTCAGGAAAATCTTATAGGGACAGCTGTACTTTATTTGTGGGTAATCACTTCACTGATGGCATGTGTATACGAATTAATATTTAACATGAGTTAAATGTGATTGGTTGATTCTGAACACTACCACATTCCCAATTATTAAAGTGTGCAGCCAGGTTATTGTAAAAAAAAAATAAAAAAAAAAAAAAAATATATATATATATATATATATAATGATTATTATTGTTTTACCACTTTAATTAATATGTTCATTTTTAGTATTTTGAAGAGTTTGTATGTGCTCTTTAACCACAGCCAACGAATATTTTTTAATCCATTAATTAATGACATCAATTTTTTTAAAGTGTTCATAATTACATCTAATAGAAATAAATAAATTCAAAGTACTAAGTATATTTGTAAAATGTTTTCAATCTCTGTGTCCCAGTATATCCAGAAACGCAACACAAAGTTGGTTAAATCCCAAAAGGCTTTTTATTTAAACCTAGCGCACTACAATGGGTGTAAACAACACTATTGTAAAGCCTATGTAGTGCACTTGTATAGGGAGCATAGATTTATTCAACGGGCTTTAGTAACTAGAATTCTAAAATGGCGGCCTCCAGAGCAGTCCTGTCGTTCTCCAAAGCCTTAAACCCAACACGGCTGGGGAATACGGTTAAGGTAATATATATGTTATTATTTTTTTATTTATACTTTTATTGGATAAACTATTGTTATGACTTACATATTATTGAATTATTATTATTATTATTATTATTTTTACCGCATGGCAGTTTGCCAAGAAAATGTGCGTCTAGCTTATAAATGACCTAGCATGTTTGGCATAGACATCCTGAAATGAGACCTATAAACCCCTGTGAAAAACAGAGAATTAGTTAGGATATTCTTGTGGAAATAAGAGAAAACAGTTGCGCTACATTAAGTTAGAACATTAGCCATGCAAACAAGCTGGTACCTGTATTTCCTCATAGAAATCCCAAACCTTGCGTTATGATTGGCTCATCGTTTGTCTGTATAAGCAACTGGCCAATCAGAGCACAGCATATGGGACACTATCGGCCAATTCGAGTAGCAGAGGTGGGGTTTGTCGGAAAACCGGTGGGAAAGAAAATATCTGCACACAAGTTTAATCCGGCATCTCATACATGTATTTATATGTCTGTGATGTCAATGACATGCCACATTTACCAGACTTACTATCATGATGGTCCTCGTGCTGTCTATAATTAATTGTGTACCTAACTGTTTTCTCTTTAGTTATCTGGAACAGCACTCTTCAATCAAAGGGAGACATCTACATACATAGTGGGTTTTCATTTTGTTGGCCGATGACTCAGGAGGAGATTGTTTTCTAGTGATTTTATATGAGTGTACAGATGAGGACGCGAGAGAGCTAGACCGACTAAAGCGCGGCTGGCTGCATCGCTGTCCTTATGTAGAGATGAATTTACACCGGTGCAGCAGGTAGCCAAATGGCATTGTGGGTAATGTGAATGTAGACCAACATGGTGAAGAACGAAACACAATTCTCAAACAACTCGGCATTTTTTATTACAAAATGTGCTCTTCAATGGCAGCGAAGATTCATGTTAATTATACAGATTAATATGCAGGTTGTTCAGGGTGGATTTTCCTAGAGTAAGGAGTTGCTAAGACAGACTCTCATTCATTCAGTAAGCTGAGCACCGAATAATCGTACTGACCAGAACTGTTATAGACATGCACTGATGTCAATTTGTTTCTAATTTCCTCTTTTCTCTTCTCATCGGTTTTCACATCTAAGGGAAAAAGCATTGTAAGTATCATGTACTTTGTTTCAAACACTTGTTAGTGCCTTATCATGATAAATGTGCAAGTCTGAGCGATGTGTTGGTGTCCTCAGCCTCCCCCTGCCAGATATGGTGGCAGACACACGGTCGCACTGATCCCAGGAGACGGGATTGGCCCAGAGCTGCTGAACCACGTGCGAGAACTCTTCAGGTCAGTCTTGAGAATGCTTTTTTCAGTCAGTATAATGTAATGTAACCTGTACAATGGCTTCCACTGAGAAGTATAATATCAGTAGGCATCTCCATACTCAAGTACATTCTCTCATATTGTCAGTGTTCCACCCCAGAGGCTTTATTAAAAAAAAAAACCTATCCACAAATTCTGAAGCCGACTGTACACTGATCAGCCAAACCACCTGTCATGTCTAATATTGTGTAGTCTATCCTTTTTTGTGCCACTAAAACACCTATGACCCATCGAGCCATGGACTCCACACAACCTCTAAAGTTGTGCTGTGATATCATTGTGTATATGCAGTCAAAAAGTGTTTTATTGCATTGTAGGTTCAGCTGTGTTCCTGTGGACTTTGAGGTGGTCAATGTCAACTCTTCCCTAACTAACGAGGACGACATCAGCAACGCCATCATGGCTATACGTCGTAATGGAGTTGCTCTTAAGGGTTAGTGCTGTGCCATTGGATCTAATAGATGTTCTTGTGAGAATTAATCTAAGGGTTTTCAAATTAGTAGTGCACTATATTTATTCTTCACACATTTTCTTTTTTCTACCTTAATATTTCGTCATTTAAACTTTGTCTGGTCAGTTGTTGTCTACAAATTTATTGTATATTTTTTATTCTGAGCATTTTCAGAATCAGATTTACTGTATGTACTGAACTTTTCTTTCATTTTGAACATGTTTTTACAGAAGTAGGAGGTTCTATTTCTTACCCAATTGAATGCAAAATACAGAAGCAGTACTAGGACTTCATACCTGTGTCCAGTGTTCTAAATTAGACGAGGCTTGAGGCGATAATTTATGGTTCATGTAGAAATGTAATGTTGTATTACAAGGCTTAATAATAATGACTTGTTGGGCTGGAACAACTAACATTATTAAGTAGCAAAACGGTTTGCTTGATTAGATTCTAAATAAACAACCTTCAACTCATTATCATTTTATAAATATTTCATCACTTCATTTTCTTGATATTTTTAATATACATTGTATATTTTAATATATAATTTTTGTGCCTGATTTTATCTGTGTTTGTGTACATCTCATACTGAGTAGTTTTAGATCTTCAAACGAAATCTAAGATAAAATAAAAGCAACCTGAATAAACAGAAAATTTAAATGATAATGTAATTTATTGAAGCAAACAAGTTATCCAATACCAACTGGGCCTGTGTGAAAATGTATTTGCCCCCATAGTTACTAATTCATCAAATCTTTGAAACTGCATTGATAATGGGGTTCAGCTGGACTAGACACAACCAGGCCTGAGTACTGCAAACCCTGTTCAATCACATCAACACTTAAATAGAACTTTATCAACAGCATGAATTTGGTTAAAAGATCTTACCCAGTAACACACTATGGCAAAGTTAAAAGAAATTCTGTAAAAGATGAGGAAGAAGGTGATTTAAATACACCAGTCTGGGAAGGGTTACAAAGCTATTTCAGAGGCTCTGGGACTCCAAAGAACCACCGCGAGAGCCATTATCTCCAAATGGAAAAACTCGGCACAGTAGTGAACCTTCCCAGAAGTGGCCGACCTTCCAAAATTCCTCCAAGAGCACAGCAACAACATCAAAGGAACTACAGGCCTCTCTTCCATCAAGAAAAGTCACTGTTCATAACACCAGTATCAGAAAGACACTGGCCAAAAATGGCATCCATGGAAGAATCATAAGGTGAAAACCACTGAATTTTGCCTAAAAACACTCAAACAGAAGAAATCAGGATGGGGCAAAAACTTTTTCACAGCTCTGTATGCTGTGTATCAGTTCGCCATCGTGCTTTGGGTTCACATCAGTAGTTCTGGGAGTCGGTCCTAAAGTCAGTCTAGTGAGTTGACTCGCTGAATCCAGGCATTGTAAATTAAATGTCAACCCCAATGCTTTGTAGTCAATTCTACAAACTGAAAATGATTCACCTGCAAAGATCCATCCATCCAAACTGCTTATCCTACACAGGGTCACAGGGAGCCTAACCCAGGATGCAGGGGACAATCTCGCCGCAGGGCACAATAACACACACATTCAATGGGGACTGGGGGAGGAAACTGGAGTTCCCAGAGAAAACCCTTAAAGCACCGGAGGTGTGAGGCAAACATCTTAACCACTAAGCCCCTGTGCCAAATCATGTTCAAATACAACCCAACAGATTGATTAATCGTAAAAACTATTGATTATCAAAACTATCATCTTTTGCAGGTTTAATGAAGCGCAGTAATGCTCAAATTTCCATTCTAGAAAAAAATAATGTGGCGTTGATGAAATGCTACTGCCTTGTTTACAAATCCTTCACGCTGCCGTATTATACCTGTGAATAGTTGTGCTAAGAGGGAAAGCAAATGATCTTTTTAATATTTAGACTGATGCGTTAATCATGCTGCGAACTGATGCTGTTTTATGTTTTGATAAGTAAATTTTTTATTTTTTTTTATTTTTATTTGTAGGTAACATTGAGACAAACCACACACTGCCACCTTCACACAAGTCGAGGAACAATCTTCTCCGGTAAGGCTTCTGTATTTCTGTACATCATTTCCAAAAGGAGAGGAGATGGTTTTTTTCCCCTCTCTGCGATAGACTGCCCGATTTTGTTTGTTAGCTGATCTTCATTAGCAACAGCATGTTTTAACTTGGTATTTGGATCTCTTCCATGGTTGTCTGTTTTAAATTCTCTCTCTCTCTCTCTCTCTCTCTCTCTCTTAATCCCTGTGTGTGTATGTGTTTTTCCATTCATCCTTCCTTACGTCTCTCTCAGCACCAGTCTGGACCTGTATGCTAATGTGATGCACTGCCAGTCCTTGCCGGGGGTCCAGACCCGCCACAAGAACATTGACATCATCATCATTAGAGAGAACACTGAGGGCGAGTACAGCAGCCTGGAGCATGAGGTAAATACTAGCTATCTCTCCATTCATCAGTGCCCTCACTTTCTTTCGCTTTTTCCTTTAATAATAGTCCTCAACTGGGTTCAATTGCAGTTTTGTTCCCTTCCTGTTCATTCTACACAAGCCAGGTTCTTCATTGTGCCACCTTCCTGTCTACAATTAGTCCACATTATATTAGAAAGGTGATCAGAGCATCTGTTCGTGTGTGTGTGTGTGTGTGTGTGTGTGTGTGTGTGTGTGTGTGTGTTAGAGTGTACCCGGTGTTGTGGAATCCCTAAAGATCATCACACGGAACAACTCTCTGCGTATTGCTGAGTATGCCTTCAAGTTGGCCCGAGAGAAAGGGCGACGCAGGGTCACAGCTGTGCACAAGGCCAACATCATGTGAGTTGTTCTGCATGTTTATACAGTGCTGTGAAAGTCTTTTCCAGATTTCTTCTGTTTTTGTGTATATCACATGCTAAATTGTTTCAGAAATTATAACACGATAAGTCTTTTTTCTTTTTTTAAAGTAGTAACTGCACAAATGTTGTGCACAAAATTTGAGTGTCCAGCTGTCCGTCATTATATAGTATAGCTAGTCTTCTAAATCGATGTGAAGCTACATTGCCACATGCGCCATAAGCAGATTTCTGAATCAGTTTGTCTGGCTGTCTGTCTCTTTCTCTCTCTCTCTCTCTCTCTCTCTCTCTCTCTCTCTGGGTCTCTTGCTCTCTTTTTCTTTCTCCCTCGCTGTCTGTCTATATTTCCCTCTCTCTTTGTCTCACCAGGAAACTGGCCGATGGCCTCTTTCTCCAGTGCTGTAAGGAGGTGGCCTCTGGATACCCTGATATTGCCTTCGACAGCATGATTGTAGACAACACCACTATGCAGGTGAGCATAATTCTAATGGGTCCTAATTTAAATAATTCACAAATCTATATGTCCTGTCTGTGTTTTCAAGCTATGTGGCATATTTAAATAATATATCTATAGTATACTGATGCAAAGACAGTGGTAAAAATGGAACTTGCTCTTGGCCTCGTTGGTGTAGCCTTCTCATTTTTGTGTTGTGTTTTTGTCTCAGCTTGTTTCCAAGCCCCAACAGTTTGATGTCATGCTGATGCCTAATCTGTATGGTAACGTGGTCAGCAACGTATGTGCAGGGCTAGTGGGCGGACCCGGGCTGGTGCCTGGAGCCAACTATGGAAATGATTATGCCGTTTTTGAAACCGTGAGTAAGCGTTAGTCGAGAAGACCGCGTGGGGTGTGTCAGGGTTCGGGTGGAGATTTGGGTCGGGGGTTAAGGTGCGGAAATAAACAGTCACTCCATACATATGTTTGGTTGATCTTGTTGATCCAGTGGACTAGTTCAACAAACAGACTTCATGTAAAAACCATAATGAACTTTCTTTTACTTTCACACTATCCACACTATGAGGACGGGTTCCCTTCTGAGTCCGGTTCCTCTCAAGGTTTCTTCCTCATATCATCTTAGGGAGTTTTTCATCGCCACCGTCACCACCGGCGTGCTCAATAGGGATAAATACACACACTTAAAATCTCTATCCTGTGTTTATATTATTATTTCTGTAAAGCTGCTTCGAGACAATGTCCATCGTTAAAAGTGCTATACAATTCATTTCATGCTGATGTATTGGATTGATTTGTGGATTCTTTGTACTGACAGGCCACTCGGAACACTGGGAAGAGCATCGCTGGCCGGAACATCGCCAATCCCACTGCAATGCTACTGGCTAGCTGTCTTATGCTGGATCACCTCAAGTAAATTCAGCTTGTCAGCCACACCGACCCCGTCTGTTATTTTCAGCTGACATCACACACTCAATGATTTGACATAATGTTCTTTTTGAGACGTTAGTCATTTCTCTCAGCACTTATGATCATTGGTCAAGCTGGATCCAGACATTTCGGGGCCTGACTCATACTAGTTTTTGCTTATTGATTTGTTTATTTATTTCCTTTTTTTTAATGATTAAATCATTTCACAACATTAATGTCTGGTTACATAGACACAGCTACACATTAAGCCTCATTTTGAATTTAACCATGCTGTCTGTGGCTGTTTTTCACTCAAGAATTGACTTGTTTAGACTGCACTTGGAAAATCATTTCTGGGCCCTTACCCTTCATCTGTTCTACTTACAATGTAATAATTTTGTTACTTACCAAAAATATAAACAATGCTAACCTGTACAATCTTTTCTTCCTTAGACTTCACGAGTATGCCAGCATGATCCGTACTGCTATTTTCACAGTTATGAACGAAACCCAGGTAAGGCCAATTCATTCCACATCTTATCTCATGAGTTTGTATGCTTATGAAACCAATTCCCAATATTTTACTCCACCTAACTGCTTTGTTTCCTTAATCTGGCTGGATTTGTATAACCAGTTTCAGGTAGAAATGTATTGTAGTTAAGTTTGACATGCTTGTATACATAACAGTGGCAGTTTGTGAAAGAAACTCTCTGGTACCTGCCCATGTGCAGCATTCCTTTCAACCATATCTGGAACTCATTACTAGTATACTGCAGTAGCTCAACTCACTCATTTTCTTATTAGTCTGGGATTAAGATTAAGGATGTTCGCCTTTTTAAATTAAACCCATGGCGGCTGAGGCCCAGTCGGTAGAGCGGGTTGTCCACTAATCGTAGGGTTGGTGGTTCGAATCCCGGCCCGGGTGATCCCATGCCGAAGTGTCCTTGGGCAAGACACTGAACCCTAAGTTGCCCCCGATGGCAAGCTAGCACCTTGCATGCAGCTCTGCTACCATTGGTGTGTGAGTGTGTCTCATTAGTAAGTCGCTTTGGATAAAAGCGTCTGCTAAATGAATAAATGTTTTACCAGCTTACATGTGTATTCACATTAATGCCAATCACCTGTATATTACCAGGTGTGTCAATGACAATATAAGTTATTAATATGAATCAGAATCAGAAAAGGGTTTTATTGCCAAGTACAGTTTTTAGCACATACAAGAAATTTGTGGTGTTGATGGTGCACGTCACACATTTACTAAGTGGAATAATACTACACAGTATGTATAAATTCCAGAAAAGACAGACATAAATAGACTAAATTAAGAAAATGGAATGGTGTGTACACAGTATGTATAGTATGTACACAGTATGTATAATTACAGAATAATATGGACATAAATAGACTAAGAAAAAGAAGGAACAGTCGCATGAAAGTCAGTGATTTGAATGTGGACTGAGTTCGAGTGGATTCCGGGCCTTATTAATAAGGCTAGTGGCGGACGGG
>JAFFST010041010.1:12795-27734 GCA_022414735.1 Noturus placidus
TATATATATTTTTTTTTTTTTTTTGGTGTCGAATTGCTCCTGCAAATGGTTTCTGTTCATAGTCAGCTTGATAAATGACATGCAATAAGATTCTATTAGAATAGAAACAATTGTCTGGGTCAGGAATTAAGTTTGAAAGGACCATAAGGAAGTTATTGTACAATATGCTTGTGTTTTAATTGTGTAACGGAATGCAGATCATTTCTTTTCAGTTTCGCTTTAACATGAACACGAACCGGTTTGTTTAGAAATTGGCTCTGTTTTTGGTCACATTCAAATCTCACGGACTTGTACGTGTACATTTATTTATTTTTATGCAAAGTAGGGCTGCACAATTACCGTACTTTCCGGACTATAGAGAGAATATAAACTGCACCCACTAAATTTAAAAAGGAAAAAAAAGTGTACATGAATAGGCCGCACCTGTCTATAAGCCGCTATAAGGTATCCACGTTGTAACATGAGATATTTACACAAAGATGTTACACAAAAATTCTTTTTAACTTTTAAATGCTTATAATACAGTTGCCTATCAGGAAAAGTCATTGATCTGTCTTCGTCCTGCGCATTAAAACCACTAAAGTCGGAATTGAACAGCCTCAGAATTACTTCATCACACTTCCTCAATTTCTCTTTTGTCGCTCTCAATGTCACTTGCGTCTCGAGGCAAATTCGCCCCTGAGCTTGTGCTGTCCTCTTCAGCAGTTGAGCCTTTCGAAACCCGTTGGTGATCGTAGATTTCTTGACACTGCTCCACGCTGTTAGGATCCACTGGTAGACTCAAACAAAAGTTGCTCTTCGCATGCGGCCAGTTTCGGTAAATGATTTATCGCCTTTAACTTGAAAGCTGTATCATACGCATTTGTTCGTGTGTTTTCCATGATGTGTGTTCATGAAGTGCAAAATGACTGATCTGAATTTAGTGCGAGTGCGTTTCATTTAATTCGAACAGTTTCATTGGTCCACTGTGACATGTTCGGTAATTTCATTGGTCCGATGTGACGAGGCTAAATGTTTTGGCTGCATGAAGCTCGTTAGCCTGTAAAAATCCACGAATTAGCTACATTGTTGTTTAAGCCACAGTGTTCAAAGCGTGTGAAAAAAGTAGCGGCTTATACACCGGAAAATACGGTAAACTGATATCGATCGTGATTACGATTTTGAGTTCCCACGATTAAATGAACATAATCGACTGCGATATTAATGTTTAAAGTTCATCCTCTGCTCATAGAAAACTCCGCTACAGATCAAATCAAGCGCTTCCTAAACTTACAGCCAAACACCATATAGTGACGCAGGGATGACGTCATTTTGTAGTGACAAAACCCGAAACGGTGTTAGCATTTTAGCGCTAGAGCTGCCAGTTTCTCTGCGAGTGGAGAAATCATGAAATTAGCACGATGCTAAATGGCACTACAGAGGTTGTCGTGGACATTAAACATCATGCCCAATGGGAAAAAACTTTGCAGATAAGCTCAAGGCTTTACAGTGCGACCATTTCACTCGCATTTGTGATAAAGTATTTTGTGCGACTGCGAATAAATATTTATTTGCACCGGTGCGAGTGACCTGTTCGGAGTTGTATAATCCAATCGGAATAAAAACTACAGGAAGTCCAAAAGGCATCTACACCGCGCAACATTTACTTTCACACTGCTTTTCACTTTCACATTACTCCTCAATCAACCGAACAAGTGTGTAAACACTGCAGAGAAGCCATTATGATGACGAGTAACGCTGAACATTATCTGCTTCAACTTCATGATATCACAAAACCGCAAAAATGACCTGAACTTTCACCTATTTATGTAGACACAGAGGCGTCAGGCGGCGTAAATTAATAATAATGCTAACGATACAAGGTGGGTTTAATTCATACTTCTTTATTAAATAATTCCTCACCAATCATAATCAAGAGTAGCAACTGTTCAGAAGGAGTACGCTGCTGCTCTCCTTCACGCTCTTCACTAACTCAAATGCATAGTGTATTCACTTCATTTAAACTTGCCAGATATCACTAGAAAAGTCAACTCAAGTTTCCATGTTTTGATTTAAATCCCCCAAAAAACAATATTATCAGCAGACATGGCAACACTGTACTGGGGAAACTGATCTAAAAGGAACAACTGATTAACAAACAAACAGAAAACTAAGAAAATATAAAGACAGAAAATGTGCTTAGTTATAAATAAATAATTTAATATAAAAATAGATATTATAATAACTTCATAAAAATAAAAACAATGAGAAATGAAATAATGTTTAATTACTATGGGTTGCATTTAATATCAATTTGACATTAAGCTTAGTTCGCCATTTCCTTAGAAGGCGATTAGCCTTTTTCCTAATATGGATCATGCTTGTGTTGGTCTACTTTTAATTAGAACTATTGTTTAAGATATTTAAAAATAAATATTTTGTTTGTTTATTTATCAATTAACCAAAAGTATTTCTCATTGCCATTATTTTAACAGTGACCATGAGCAGAGAGATTACATTTAACTGTTTATGACAGACCTCCTGATTAAAGTTTAAATAAAGATTGGTATCTGGATCTGTTTCATCTGTAAAAATCCTGATCGGAGCATCAGTAATGATCACCATTACCCTAAAGCGCTGTGCATCTGACTGGTAAATGAACTCATCCAATCACATCCTATATGAGAGTGTTCAGATATCTACACAATATACACAGAGCGGGTCGAGAACTGACCCCAGATCAGAACCATGACCGTGGAAAATGTCTAATAGTGTAGCTTTAAATATATTTAAGAGGAGCAGACTTCAAACACTGAACATTGATGTTTATTATATTTGTTTACAAGGTAAACAGGTTAACGGTTGATTTTTATTTTGCATACAGTGTAAAATTAACTGAAAATATTACATGTAGATTATCAGAAGGTTAATTGTGTCCAAATTAGTGTCATGGCTCACACTATGTTCCTAAATTCTGTCATAATTGACCAGCTCAAGTTTTCTCATGCCTACTTGTTATATTGTGGCACATTTTAATGTTACCATCTCTACAAAAAAAATATAAAATAAATTTGAAAAAATCTTCAACTTGAACTGTGCTCCTAAATTTTTGTAATTAGGTGCACAGGTGCTCCTAAAAGAAAATGTCTTGCGTCTCTCCTCCTGTTATTGCCTTTTCTGCACTGACCTGAATTGTTTATTAATTTTTACATTTGATTGCATATTTTCATTTGGTTGATGGAATTTTTATTTTTACTTATCCTATATTTTTGGTACAATTTTATTCATGTTTTGCTTCTACGAGATGAAACACTTTAAGGATCAGTCTAATTTGATGCAAAGATTTGTACATTAGCAGGAATGTAGCACAATATGGACTTACAAGTGAGGCAAAATCCAACCCAAGCATAAAGCTGAGCGCTTGATAATGTTAGAGTAAGAACCTTACTCTGGGGCACAATATACAAATGAATGCATCTCTATATACACTCATCAACCACTTGTTCCCTGGTCATTCATGCAATTGGCCAATCATGTGCCAGCAGCCTTTAATCATACATATCGAGATCAATAGTTAGTGTTTATATCAAACTTCAGAATGGGGGGAATGGGATCTCGGTTATTTTTGACAGCAGTATGGTTGTTTGAGTATTTCAGAATCTGATAATCTGGGATTTTCTCTCAAATTTCATATATTCTAGCTTCATTACACATAAAGTGAAATATTTTAAGCCTGTTTTAAAATCTCGAGGATGACTGCTTACAGCTCATGGAAATCGAAAATCCAGTATCTCAAAATATTACAATAAAGGATTTATAATGCAATTAAATTATGGAAAATAAATGAACTTTTCCGCGATATTCGAACTTTTTGTGATGCCTGTGTGTGAATGTGCATATACGTATGCGTTCATCTATTTAAAGAAATACTTAAGTGTGTATATATCTGTCTCACATAAGTGACTTAAGGGCGATATTGGTGTAGGTACCAGAACAATAATAATAATAATACATATCACTATATATGAAATAAATAAAACATAATACATGGACAACAAGAAATAGGGGAAAACAGTTACAAGGCAGCAAATAAATGACCTTTGAAGCATCTTGTATAACGTGTTGGATTTGGATAAATGTTGCCTGGTCTTTTTCCATACTTGTACTGTAGTTATCGGTCAGAATTTGGTCCAGATTGATGTGAAATTGAACCGAAGCTCTTGACTTGTATTTGCATGATTTTAGGCACTGCTGATTGGATAATTGCATGGATGAGCAGTTATAGGAACAATTCAGATGTTCCAGTTAAAGTGGCTGGAGAGTGTACAATATTGTGCATATGTATTTGAGAAATGGGATGGCACTTAACAGAATGTTAAAGGTTTTTTTTTTGTGTGTGTGTGTGTGTGTGTGTGTGTGTGTGCGCGTGTGCGTGCTGTGTTGTAGTTGCATACCGCAGACATCGGGGGGCAGGGCACTACCTCGGAGGTGGTGCAGTCCGTCATGAGGAACATCAAGAGCAGGGGTCCTCTCACTTCAGAGCTGTAATGCTATAACTAAACAGCTCTAGATGGTAATAAATAAGCGCTTTGTAATAACTGTGTGTCTAAAATCATGAATCATTTTGTGAAGTAGAAGATTAAAAAAAGAAAATATAAGAATACTCCTGCTGGTGTGTGTGTGCTATTACTCCGAGTAACTCCGTGCACACACAGGTGGAATTTGAGTAAATGATGGATGACTTTCTGCTCCTAATTTTTTTTAAACACATCATGTTCTCCAACATATGTCCAGAGGCTAAAGATATTCTGTGTTTATGTTGTGTTCAGGTTGTACTGGGAGACATGGACGTTTGTTTGGATTCAGTCTGTCCTATTTGTTGTCCATATAGTGTCGCTTGCGTGTCATGTAACAACGCTTATATTGTGTTAATATGATATTTATGCAGTGGTATTGTGCAAGGATATGATTTATAATGTCAAAAAGCATTCCGTGGTTAAACAGCTTTGAGTTGCAAGAATATGATTAATGTAGCCACGTAGTCATTTTGGAGTGGTTTATTTGATTATTTATGAAATCCATTGTTGTGTCCAAGCTATAGAGAAAAGAAGGTCAGATTATTTGATAAAGAGCTGATTACACTGAATATGTCAAGTAAAATCATTTAATGTTTAAGGAAATAATCATTTACCCAAGAAACAGTAGAATATGAAATTCCCTGGATGTAAATATAGAATCGTAGAGAATTGATGTATTCAAATCAAATTCTCAAAATTTCTCAGTGATCATTCGCTTTGTCTCGATACAGTAGTGTATCGGTAGTTTAATCTTATGCGTTTTATTTTAACATGGTTCAATGTCTTTCACATGCATACCTTATCGGCAATATTTACCTGTATGTTTGATTGTTGAAATCTTATCGCATTTTCATTGTTACACCGTGCATCCTGGAGAAGGGGAAAAAATAGAAGATATGTACGGTTCAACACGCATCGGGGCCGATATTTTACTTCAATAAAATGCTTTATAAACTTCCTTATTGCTAATTATGCCTGTGCTTTATAAGTAGCTGTCAAGTCGTTAGCATGTGGTTAGACCACATGGGGTAAAGTTTAATTACAGAACAAACTCTAGCAGACGTTTTCTGTGCTTGCTTAGATTGCTCTTGAGAAATACCTATGAGGCAGTGGACAAAACCTACTTCTATTTACAACATTTTGCTTGTATCGCTGCCAACTTTCCTGCTATTCTGTGCTTATTCGAAGGTTAATATGGTTTAGTAGCTCATGGCAACATCATGTTATCTCATTAGAGCTAGGGTGCCGGTATGGTTTAAAATTCAGTTACAAGTATTAAAAGGTTGAGGATGTGCTGCAAAAGAGGAACGAAATCGCTGGCAATTTTCAGCTTATGACAAACCGTAACAAGAAGACTGAATTGTTTGTTTCTGAACGGCTCACCAGGGGGCGACCACTGAGAGTTCGATGAATGCAGTTCTGTTCTCGAGTCATGGATGGCGTGAGTCCACACAACCCGGCCAAGTTTAACAAAGTGAAACTCCTTCACATAATTACTGCAATTAACTGCTAACATGGGCTAACACTGAAACGAATTAATGGTTGTGAACCCCTTGGAGGAAAACAAGGAAGTCTCTATAGACCTTTTTAGCGTTTCTGAGCTTTCTCTATTGGGAAGTCAAAGCTCTAGATCTTTATTTTTAGAATATTTATTATGGTTGTAAAAAATATTTTTAATCACACACTCCTGAAGGATTTTAGTAACGATTAGCAAAGTTAGGATTAGCAATCCAAGCACTACTACCAAGGAAAACATGGAAGGTTCTTTGTACAGCTGACAGAGTTTATGTTCTGAATGTTTTGGAACAGTTTGGATTTATATGCCTTGGGGGTGAGACGAGGTGGGAAAGTTAGAATGGAGAAAACTACTGGAGAAGCCAAGTTAGCAAAGAGTGTGTAAACTGCTAGGAGGCATTCATGAGTGTTTGGGCTTTCATTTCCTGGAGCTTACATGTCACTGAGAAGCGAGTCGTTGGCTCTCACACATTGATCTTTTGTTCCATAATTAGAAGCCGTTTCCAAGTTTGATTGCTCTTGTTTATAATCCATTTCCGTCTTACAGCACACTTTAAGTCCTGAAGTCTGTCAGGTTTAGTCATTTCACCTCTACATCTTTTGTGTCCACATTGATCCTCTAGTCTAGAGGATAAGAATTCAGCACCTGTAGGCAACAATACTTGAATACTTATGCAATCTCACCTTTTAAAAAAAATTATTATTAAATTATTTTGCACACACACTTCAATATGATTGTTCTTTAACATAGATAATCCCAATTACATCTGTTTGAGTTCCAGGTTGTAAAATAAAAAAACCCTGTACATATTTGAGGGGGATGAATATTTGTTCAACCCACTTTGTCTCCCTGCATTATCTGAGTTGGATTATCTCCATTGGTGCACAGTAAAATAAAGATGGCAGCAGCTCAATAATCCAGTTTTTAATCAACAATCACGGCAAGAGCTGCAATCAACTCCACATTCTCCGAAGGAACATTTGGCTGATCATTTTTGATGAGCGACACATCGCCGGAATCAAGAACTTGGCATGACACTGCTGGCACTGTAATACTTGCATCAGTAGCAATAATGTTAGGAAGCTGAAATGACTCATCTACACAGCCACAAATCTGGCCCCTTACCAGTGTAATGTTATCTATAAATAATACATGTCTATGTCACAGGTCTGTGAACCTTTATGGTAAGTAAAAATCTATAAACCAAGAGTCTTAAAGCAGATGTAAATATGCCAAAAGGATTGCTTAATCACATTCTAGAAGATTTGCACACAGCTTGATATGTTTTACACCTACTCGCAAATGTTAGCACTGACTGGATTCCTGTTATTTTAAGGCTATATAACAGCGAGACATGGAAGTAATACCGATGACACATCACTAGAGCAGTATAACTCGATCCTTCTTCAGTTTATTTTACTCAGTGTTTATGGACTGAAAGGTCATTCATTTCCCCAGTGATTATTGGACATCGTTTTATTGCTATATATCCTCACTAACTCTCACACTTTCTTCAGGGTTCTGTTACTGTGATTCATGAGTGATTTGCCTGGGCCTTTCAGAACTGAACTCCAAATTACAAACATGACTCATACTGAGTTTGTACAAATACCATTCAGAGGAAAGTTTTAATTCACTGTGTAGGCTTGCAAGAGACCGACTAGATATGTAATAAGTTACATATTTCTTTTATTCCTGTTATTTCTTCTAAGTTTTTAAAGATTTAGACTGCTTACAAACTACCGTTTTATTTAACAGTGGCGTTTAAACATGATCATTCATTCACCAGTAATTACTTCATCCTTCTGGTAGATGCAGAGTCCACCTCAAGAACACAATGTTCTAGGAACACACAGCGAATGGGACCCCAGTCCATCACATGACACACACAAGCACACATTCATTCACACCCTGGGGCAATTTAGTATAGCCAATTCACCCGACATGACCCACAATCTTTGGGGAGGTTGGATATAACCAGACAACCTGGAGGAAACCCTCATGGGCACTGGGAAAACATGCACAGAAACTCTGCAAAGACAGTAACCCCAGTTCAAGATCACTACGCATTGCCCCACCATGTCACCCCAGAACATGACAAGTGGAGTTAACTGATGATGTTGCATTAATCAGTTCAGTAGCTTCTTTACATGCACATAATAGCTCGAGCAAGTCTATAAGTGAGTCTAGACATGGGTTAGTTTCATATTACTTAGGGAATTATGGAAAATGGAGGTGCCTTTCAGAAAGGCCATAATAAGCCTATCAGTTCACATAGAGATACCTATGTGGTGTACTGTGTTTGGACCATGTACAGTATACAGCAACATCCGAGGAGCCTACAAGATTCTGAGGCCTGTACAGCACTACACTGGTCAATCCAACCATGTCTCCTTATTTGTCTAACCAGCATACAGACCAGTCTGTAATCAAGCTGCACCAGTTATGAAATCAGACACAGTAAATTGTGTGGCTTGTTTTGATGTTAGAAGGTCTTTTTTGACATCCCGATGTGGCTGTCCAAGTATGCCAGTATCTTGAGTTCACTGGCCATCAAGGGAGAACAGGCCACTTGCATACATCTCCAAAACGACCTGTGACCCCAGGGAGGGAACGAAGGGAAGCAACTGGAATTGGAATTCCTATCCTTTGAAGACAAACATTAACAAGCATCTTTCTTCTGGGGTGATAGGACATGAAAATAAGAATGGCACAGAGCTAGTGATGTGAGCCAGACCTGTACTTGTATTGCATCTGACACCCTTAACATAGGGAGAAAATCCTGTTTCAACCCTCTCAAACCTAGAATGAAAAGAAAACCACCATCCTTCTTCAGAACTTGAAAGTAAACCAATTAGAACACATTGTTTTGAAGTGGGTATCTGTTTAGGGCACACCCTTAACGATGGGCAGATTGACTCAGATGCCTACCAAGGTTTGTGTGAGACAGGTAGTTCCAGATTTGTTTGGCTAGTTACCAGCTGCCAAAACAGACTGATCTGGTCAAGCTGGGAGATCAGTTTCCATCTGGGAAGTTATTTTCATCATTTATCATTAAATTCCTGAAATCTTTTGCAACTTTGGTATGCATATTTAATTTGGGAAGGTGCATGTGGGGTACTTTTAATTGGCTTTTAGATTAAGGCTTTAAAGGTACATGAGTATTCCTTAAAGGTACCTTAAAGGTGAAAGGTGCATACTCGTGCATACTTTTTCAGAGTCACAGTGAATTCAGAGGCTATCCCTGGAACACTGGGCATGAGGTGAGAATACACCCTGGATGGGAAGCCAGTCCATCACCATTCACATACACATTCATACACAAGTAGGGGCAATTTATCTTAGCCAATTCACCTACTGGCATGTTTTTGGGAGGAAGCCAGAGAACTCAGAGGAAATGACCATGGGGAGAACATGTGAAGAAACTCGACAAAGAGAGTAACACTAGGTCCAACCAAGGACCCTGGAGTTGTGAGGAAGCAATGCTACCCACTGCACCACTGTACTGTACTAAAGTTACAAAAGATATACCATGGACAAAGAAAAGTACAGTTATTTCAGAGAAATAAAGTGTAGATCACTGAGACTTTATCTGAAGATCTGCCATAAATACTAGAGAGCAGATAAACTTGTTCTTCTAAAACGAGATAATTCGACCCATCTGATTTCACAACAGTTATTTGTTTTGGAATCTTGGCATCGCTTGGCTTTTTCCAAACTTCCCAAAAGTATCTTCACACCTCATGTTTTTCCAGCACATTTGTCCAATTGAGAAGAATATACCAGTTATGGCATAGTTAATAAAGCTCTAAATTGCAATCCAGTGACCATTTGTGTGAATTTACCTCACCTATTGCTGAATCATTGCACTCAGATGAACCAGCTTGTCTTCTCTTTTTGTAGGCTTCAGCAGTTAACTAATTTTGACACATGGTAAAATACTGTTTGCTGTGATGAGTTCCTGAAGATCAAGAAGGAGAGTACTTAAATGTGAAGTGCTCCTGCCCATTACACCCCAATTTATATGTAATAACAAGAAATGTTGTTCCATACTTTAGGTCACCACTATGGTCTGAAAACTGATGCTAGTTTTCCAAATGAACATAAAAATAAATATGCTGGAAATATTAACTGGGCTATTAAGCCATTGCTTTTCTCCTTTACTGACAGTATATTTTATTAAAAAATATATAATATCAGTGGGAAGTCAGGTCACTATTGATGCTCTTAGGAAAGTGTTCTTCAAGGGTTCTTTAAGGGGTTCTTTGTACACTTACAAAGCCTCCTTAAAGTGTTCTAGTTAGGGATGTGCAACTGTCAAGTTTCTATGAATCTGTGTGCACTGAAGCCTCCGATTCATGTTCAACCCAGCAAACAGGGGACGTCCCCCGGACATTACGAACGTCCACTTAGGTCCGCATTTGGTCCGGTTTATAACTTTTGCTGGCGGATGTTCCAAGGACGTCGCAACTCATAACAACTGAATGTGTTCATTTCGGCGTCCTGAATGGATGCTGGACGTCCTGTGAACGTCTCCTTGAACGTCCATAGGACGTCAAGGGGACCCTACACATGGACGTTCTTGGGACGTTCGTAGAGGACATTTAAGAGATCTCCTGGGGACCTTTGATGGTCAGCTGTGATGGCTGACATAGTGGAACCCAGTTGTGCTGTTGTAGCCCATCCGCCTCAACTGTGCTCACCACAGTTGTAAAGAGTGATTATTTGAGTTACTTCCCATGAACGCCAACCAATCTGTCCATTCTCTTCTGACATCTCTCATCAACAAGGCATTTCTACATCTAGGACTGGTTGTTTTGTTTTGTTTTTTCTTCACACTTTTCTGTGCATCAGACAGAGTCATGTATGCATGAAAATACCAAGAGATCAACAGTTTCTGAAATACTCAAACCAGCTGGCACCAACAACCATATCAATGTTAGAATCACTGTGCTAACAGTTTCCCCCAGTCTGATGTTTGATGTGAAGTTCTTGACCTGTATCTTCATAATTTTATGCATTGTACTGGTTCTGCATGACAAGTGCACAAATAAGCAGGTGTTTGCACAAATACTGGTGTTTGTATTAAAGGAGCCGGCAAATGTTTCAGTCTGTCATCAAGGAGCCGTTAGAGGTTATATATTGTCGAGCTTAACATTAAGGATGTGAGCAGATGTAAGCTATCCTCAAGTAACCTTCCATTATAGAATACAGATTATACAGACTATGGACAATGTTTTCCTAAGAACAGCGAGGACCCTGTATGTATAGTGTCATGTAACTTCCCTGCTGATAAAACCCCCCAAAACAATAGAAACCCTCATAGAATTTGTAATGGTTTAATGGTAATAATGGGAATTGAATTGATTTTACTTGAAACTGTAGTGCTCCCGGTGGGTCTCTAATAGTTATTTGATGCCTTCTATTGGTTACATGTTATGTCTAATGGGTACCATTAAGAACCAATAATGGTAACTGTAATGTGTTTTTTTTTATGGTTAGCTGATGGTTTGTAATGGTATTAGTAGCAGAAACCCTTAAAATTCCTGTAATAGTTTTTTTTTTCAGCAGTGTTGTTAAGGTCACATATGATTAATCATTCAGTTGTATGGGTGAGCTGGTAAAAATAGCACAGATGACATGTCATAGATGATTATTTTTTTTTGGTGTCGCACATCTTAACTTGAGGGGTGGCTTAATTCACCTCTTTTAAATAAAGTGTTTTGTCTGTTTAAAATCTGTCCTCAAACAAGTGCCCATTGTCCTTACATGTATTGTCTTGATTTGAAGTAGTAGACTAAAGAGGGTTTTTCATAAATAAATCTTTTTGGTTTTTGTTGGGTTTTTTTCTCCACCAATGGAGTAATTTGTGTATTTTTGTTTGGATGGTGTTTGTGTTACCTTGTCTGGACTTTTAAATGTTTATGTCTGTGTATCTTCTTGTGTGTGTGTGTGTGTGTGTGTGTGTGTGTGTGTGTGTGTGTAAGAGAGAGAAAGATTGAGAGAAAGAGACTTAAATGCTGTAGAATTTTCCACCACTCAATAAAACCAATGAAGTCTCTTGGGTGAGTTGTGAAATGTTTTCGAAAATCCTATAGCAAGTCCAGTTGCCTTGGCTTACTTCTACTGCACTTTCAGAATATTTCCAAGTGCAGCCTTCAAAGGGTGACGTTTTGACATGTTTACACGTATTCGTAAATAATGTTTTTATAGGGGTATCGCTTGCGGCACCATGATGTTCATGTAAAAATCTTCATGTAGATGGTGATATATTTTGACTTTTGAAAAGTATGTATTCATAAGCACTAACAGATATGTTTACAGTGCAAATTGTGGTTGTGGTTGGGAAATTGTGGCTCAATTTCGGCCCATTCCTCTTTGGCAAATCATCTTCAATTCCCCACGGTTATGAGGGCCCCTTCTGATGGAGTCACGATTGTTAAAATCCTTCATACATTTTCAATGGGATGCAAGTGAGATGATATTGTAGTTTATTTTGTATATTTGGAATTGTTGACTTGAACGACCTTCTCCCTAGATTTAGTTCCTTCAGTCGTAAAGATTAAATTCTCCTCTAAAATGTCCTGGCACATGGCTCTTCATATTTTTTTCAATGGTGTATAATTACTCAGTACTATTTGCAGAGAAGTAGCCCCATATGATGCTCTCACGTGTATGGACATTGGTATGGACATTGGGAGGTCCAACGAACTCGGTGGGAGGATATGCAAGTGAATGAAACGTTAATGGTCAAAAACTGGAACTGACGTTAGCCTAGCCTACTTCGTGTGCAAATATCAAAAGTTAATTGACGGTCTTCAGAACAAACCAAGCCATGGTATGATGCCTTCTATACTATGATAAGGTATTAATAATGTACTATTTATGGATCTAGTTACTTACTGTCTGAATAAAAGCTCATATGTTCTGCTGCACTTTTCTACACTTGGCTGCTGTCTCCATTTCTTACAGACTGAGCTGTTAAAATAAATCAACAATCCTGTGTTGAGTCTGGGTGCAACCAAGTGTACAACTGGAGGGGGACACGCCTATTTTCCTTCACAAACAGAAATATATTAAAAAAAGAAATAGACATAAATAAATAGAATAGATGAAGAAAAGACAGACCCATTGGCAGGGTTCATTAAATGTGGACATATAGAAAATAATTGTACTTTATACTGGCGGGACAGATTGGTATTTCCTCAACATTGGGGGGGGGGACAAGACCCCCCCAAAGAATTCGTGGTTATGCCAATGCTCTCACCTCTGTATATACTTCACTGTGTGTATGGTGTTCTTGGGATCATATGTACATCTCTGTGCTTACATTTTTTTAGCAGAGGCCTTTTGTGTGAGTTTGATGTAGGCACGGAGATGCTTGTAGTGCAGCTCGTTGCTCAATGTTCTTTTCATAGCTGCTGTTCCTGCTGCTTTCAGGTCTTCCTGCAACCATTTTCAAGTGACTGCAGGGTTGTATCTTTCCTTCTTTATCATTAGTTTGAGAGCGTTTTATAAAATCAATTTTTACCCAGCAGCATTTATATTCAGAACTTGAATTATTTATAGTGTAATGCATTTCGGCCTATCAGTTTTTTAAAAACATATCTAAGGCTTATAAATACATACTTTTTTTTCGTTCATGTTTACAAGAACAAAGTGTGTTCTGAGCTAACATGACAGATTTTCCATGCCCTGAGTCAGAAGCATCCTTCATAACTCACATTCCTGCTTTCTTCCCCCAGCTGACTCCTACCATCTCTGTAAATCAGAATACACTCCTAACTTGTAGTCTTTACTCAGCTGTTCAGTATACACTCCTACCCAACCTGTTCTTCTTACATACATCACACAGCTAAAGAAAAAGTACATTTTCCTAACACTTACTACAGTAATCCCAGTAATCCAATCCTTCCTCAAGTGTTTTAGGACGTTTTCACACCAACTTCGTTTGAGCCCTCCAAACGGTCTCGGAGCAGTTCAGTATGTCTATGTGACCAACCAAGTGATCTCAGACCCCACTTTAAGGACTCAAAAGTGAACTGTACTCAGACCACCTCTGAAGGTGGTTTGTGTTTCAGTGTGTGGTTTGAAATTTCCATGATATGTAAAAGCAATAAGGTCACGGTTCGCTTTGCATTTCGTTTCGACATGTGTACCTGGAGGCTTCTCGTAACTGCAGCCATGTTCCGTCACTGCTGAAAACAACTCAGGAGGTCTCAGGTGAAAAGCTGTAGACTTCTAGACTAGATTTGGAAAGAGGATCGCATTAAACACCAACTCTCCTCAACACATAAGAACATACAAGTGTTTCTTTTGTTTTCCTGAAAAATTAAGGAAAGAGGTTATAACAGGACAGCGCTACAATGCCGGGTAAAAGTAAAAAAAAAAACTACGCTTGAACTTCGGTGACAAAACGCTTCGAAGTGGTGAGTCCACTGAAATGAAGGATTCCTCTCCCTTCTATGAAGACTTGGATGAAATTTCAGGTGAAAGCTGGGGTCTGACTTCTTATAAATTTGTGACGTGAACTTTTTCATACTATCTGTTGTTTCCCAGATGAGGATGGGTTCCCTTCTGAGTCTGGTTCCTCTCAAGGGTTCTTCCTCTTAGATAGATAGATAGATAGATAGATAGATAGATAGATAGATAGATAGATAGATAGATAGATAGATAGATAGATAGATAGATAGATAGATAAGATGGATAGATATAGATAGATAGATAGATAGATAGATAGATAGATAGATAGATAGATAGATAGATAGATAGATAGATAGATAGATAGATAGATAGATAGATAGATAGATAGATAGATAGATAGATAGATAGATAGATAGAAGATAGATACTTTATTGATCCGATGT
>JAFFST010041012.1:0-15000 GCA_022414735.1 Noturus placidus
CACTCCCACACACACAGACACACATACACAATAATGATACAGCAGCCAAAAAGCAAAGGAGAGTGAAAAAGAGAGAAAGATTTAGACCCCCCCCTCCCCCCAAACACCCTCTGTCTGATCTCCAGCCCCATCCCATGCTTTGCCACGGCCCTGTACTTGGCAATAAATTGCTTTGGTAATCAGCTTTTTGAAAAGCTTATTTACTGCTTGTTTTTTTTTTTTGTTTTTTTTTTTGTTTATTGTGCTCCTCCGAATGAAATATAAAATTGGATTTCATTAGATGTGCAATTTTCTCTTTCTCATAAAGAAAGCACAAAGAGAGAGAGAGCAAGAGCGATAGAGAGAGAGAGCGACAGAGAGAGAGTAAGAGAGAGAGAGAGAGAGAGAGAGAGAGAGAGAGAGAGAAAATCACCTTGTTGGCTATAGAGAGTGGATTCGGGGTGCAGTGTATATATTACTGCTGATTGAGTTTCTCTCCAGGCTGATGCCGTCCTCTCCTGCTCTAACTACTGATAGAATCCTGAGTGCAACGTGAGCTCCGCGCTGAAAGGAAGGCCTCTTGCGAGACATTACACGCCTTTATCCGATAATACGCTCTGTGGAAAATCACGTCTGTGACGTCAGACCCACCTGATCCTGGTCCTGGATCAGACATCACGCTCACTAACAGCAAACACTTTCCTGGTTTTTTGACCTTAAACCTGCGTTGTAACTCCGTCCCCTGGCCATATGGAGCTAGCGTTCTGAGCTTATTATGAAGATGGCGTATGATTGCGTGTTTGGGCTTGACGGAGCGCACCGCTCTGACAAAACATTCATTTAACTGCAGCTTTATTAATGCACAAACAATGTACTCCATCACGCTGGTGCCATCACTTCAACAGCTCCTCCTTCAGTTTCTGACGTTTCAGTCAATACGTGTGTCAATGAACAACACAAACTCTCCCATGCTGAGGAATCACACACACACACATACACACATACACACACCTACACATACACACCTACACACACACACAAACACACACACACACACACACACACACACATACACACACACACACACACACACACACACACACACACACATACACACACACACACACACACACACACACACACACACACACACACACACACACACACACACACACACACATACACGCATAACACACACACACAAACACACACACACGCATACAAACACACACACACACACACACACACACACACACACACACACACACACACACACATACACACACACATACACACACATACACACACACACACACACACACACACACATACACACACCTACACACACACACCTACACACACACACACACCCACACACACACCTACACACACACACACATACACACACACACACACATACACGCATACACACACACACACAAACACACACACGCATACAAACACACACACATACACACACACACACACAAACACTCTCTCTCTCTCTCTCTCTCTCTCACACACACACACAAACACACTCTCTCTCTCTCTCTCTCTCTCACTCACACACACACACACAAACACACAAACACACACACACACACACATCACACACACACACACACACACATACACACACACACACACACACACACACACACACACACACATACACACACACACACACACACACACACACACACACACACACACACACACACACACACACACACAACACACACACACACACACACACACATACACACACACACACACACACACACACACATACACACACACAAACACACACACATACACACATATACACACCTACACACACACAAACCCACACACACACATACACACCTACACACACACACATACACACACACACATACACGCATACACACACACACATACACACACACACACCCACACACACACGCGCACACACATACATACACACACACACATACATACACACACACACACACCTACACACACACACACACACACCTACACACACACGCACACACACACATGAACAATCTTTAAATGGCTTCCACCACACCAAATGAACAGACAGTGGACTCCAAGGCCAAATGAAGAACCTCCAGAGCCCATGTGTGTGACCGAACTGCTCGGCGGTGATAATTACAGATATAATCCCACTGTCTGCTGTCGTTAGGGATCTAAATCTACATCCAGATTTCTGTAAAGCTGTGCTGTGACGAGGTCTATTGTTAGAAGCTCTGTATAAATAACACTGAACTGAACAGAGGTTCTCTCGTGAGCACCACTCATTCCCATCTGTGCCAGAAATACAATCCGAATGTGCACAGAACTGAACAGTGACCTGGCTGATTTCACACCGTGATGATTTATTAGGAGAGTAATGGAGGAATCGGAGACATCTCAGAGGACGTTTCTTTGTCTGCCAAACCAACTTCCCTCATTAAGAACGTACACCAGTGGCTGTAGGTTTCTGACTCGAGGAACCTGATGTGCTCCAACCTGATGTGTCTCTCGACCCGGTGCTGATCCCACGGCTACATCCAGTCCTTAATTTCTTCTCTCGTTGATGCCCGCTGGTGTCCTCTGCTGCAGGTTCTCAACAGATCTCCGAACATTACAGTTTATTCATGCAAACCAAGAGTATTTATACACATTGATAAGAAGCAGTGCGTGGACGGTGGCTAGTGGTGCAGGGCCAGTCAGATTTAGACAAAACACACAGCGCACAGAGTCATACTACAAAATAAGTCTACTATAATAAAGCAGACACACAAACAAGAGACACACAAACAGAAACTATGCCCCAGTATTCCCAGCATCCACGGTGTCTTAATCCAGTTCATAATATCAGAGTACATGATATAAGAGAATTTCCTTGTTTCGGGTTTTCAGGTGGTGAACACTAATGTAGCCTGAAATCCAAATGAGATCTCTGTAGAATAGACACACGTTCCACTAGCAGGTACAACGCGCTTCATATATGATTAATTAATTAAGTTAGGCAGGCTGCCATCTGCATTTAAACCGAGTAAAAGTGAGATGCACCTTTTGATGTGAACCTTTAGGGAACAAGCAGCATCTTTATATTTTGAGCTTGATTAAGCACGATGCTCAGGAAACTTCTCCAGGTGGAAGTTTCTTTAATTTGTTTCTGAGAAGAGGCATTTCAGGCATTTTATAAATCCTGTCCATGTCTAGCTGGCATTCTGGATTCTTCTTCTAAGTGAATGTTCCACTCAGGACCAGGGCCATTCGCCAGCTCGTTTCGTTTTTGCGCCCTCCCTTGTGCCACGAGATAAAAAATTGATTCCAGTAAATTCTCACCTGAGATCCATCACAGCGAAAAGGCTTTTAAAGGTCACACATGTAATAAGTTCCGATGGTCTCAGTCACTCAGATAATGGGCCTTTAGTCTACTGTGCAGCGCCGCTATAGAGAAATAATGGAGTAATCTGTGGACCATTCAATTCAATAGAGGCCCGAGCTGCAACACCGGCCGGATCCCCAGGATGTTGGGCATGTGCTGAGGAGAGAGCATGACTGATGGAGGAAGAGCTCATCTCCTCTTTCTGCCATCCGTACTGCATGCACCTCAATATCTGACATTTTAAATGTCTTTGTACAGGCTTCAAACCTAGAACTGCAAAAGATTAACAAAAAAAATTAGGAAAAGGGCAAAAACGAAATGCTAATAAGGAACTGCAAAGCTGAGTCTGTCCTGGCTGCAAATTAATACAGTTCTCATTAGACACCCAGTATGGTCACTAACCAAATTCATAATCGTATGAAATGACGCTGTGATGGCTTTAAAAGAAAACAATTGTGTAATGATATGTTCCATTTTAGGTTAATTATGAGAAATGAGCTGTTCGTCTGTCTTGTACAGGTCTCTTATGGAAAGGTTAGAGCCTGAATCCACGGCTGTGAACACACCAAGCATCCAAATGGCATTTTTAATAACGCTGTCATAATTCAGTCAGCTCTGACACAGCCCATGTGTTCTAAAGATGAACCTCAGAAGAACAAAGATCTCCTTCTCCTCAACATCAATTTCCAGCGACTACATCTCAGAGGCCGGACGCTCGCCGACAAGACTCGGCCCTTCAGATTTATGGAATTTAATACCGTGGAAAGGAAAATGATGGAGATGTACAATTTATGTTTGATTCACTGAGCAGGCGTTCTCCCGAGCTTCTGTTATCAACTTATGAAAATGTGCAGAATGCAGGAACGGACCACGGTGAACAAGGAAAAGACAAACGTGCAAGCAGCTTTTACATGTTTATAATTCACACTTTAACACTCACAGGGCCTGTGACTATTTTATTTATTTTTTTACCAATTTTAATATCTAGTTTTATTGTTTGAAAGCCGTGGACCTGCTGTTTATAGTTCAACCAAACCCATGGCATTTGCATTTGTGGAGCGACTGCAAACTGCTGACGTGTGAAGCTACACTTGAATTTACAATCATGATTTTGTTCCTGTTAAGTCTTTGATCTCTGGGGAAAGATGCAGTTTAAAATATGTCTAAAATAATCACTAAATTATTCAACAATATGTAGGACACAGTAGACAGTCCGGACACCATCACAGCCCTTTAAAGGATATAACATTCATTCACCTTCAGTCAGCTGTTTATCTGGGTCATGGTGAAGGTGTAGGTGGAGTCTATCTCTATCTCTATATGACTCTGGACCATGTTTACATGAACATTGCTGAGGCATACAAGGCCATTCCACTCCCCTATGTGGTCAGTCTGATCACCTCTCTTTACTACACAAGTACGTGCCACTCATCAACCACATGAAACCGTCAGTGAGGAGAGTGAAGGTGGGCCAGAGGGTGCTGTCTCCTCACTACAACACCAGTTTAGAGATACTGACTGGAGTGCGTTTGCCCTACAGGCCGCCGTGGGCTCGCACACAGATCTGAACACTTACACTTCTTATGTCCTGGATCATATTATCCATATTACCACGTGTATAGCGAATGTCACAACCTTCAAATCTTTCCTAATCAGAAGCTGAGGATGAAATTTGAGGTCCGCCTACTGCTCACAGAGGGCCTACCACCGAAACTGGCCTAACACCTGTTCTAAAAATTGTGCCACATGTTCTCAATGGGAGACAGGTCAGGACTGCAGCAGGCCATGCTCGCACCCGCACTCTCTGCTTACGCAACCAAGCGCTTGTAATCCGGGCAGAATGTGGTGTGGCGTTGTCCTGCTCTGGATGGCAGAATATGTTGCATGTTACCCATGCCATGTGCACTGACACACCCCCAAAACATGGGCACTGACACGCCCCCAAAACATGGGCACTGACACGCTCCTAAATCATGACAGACGCTGAATTTTAGACTCTGATGCTGATAAAAGTCCTTTTCCTCTTTGGCCCGGAGAACACGACGGCTGTTTTGTCCAAAAACTATTTGAAATGTCGACTCGTCGGACCACAAAACACGCCTCCACTGTGCTACCGTCCATCTCAGATGAGACCCAGACTAGAGAAGTGGGCGGAGCTTCAGAACAGTGTTGATGTGTGGCTCCTGCTTTGCCTTAACTTGTATCTGTGGATGCAGCGGCGAATGGTGTGGGCTGACAACGGTTTACCGCAGTATTCCCGAGCTTATGTCAGGATCTCCATTACAGACTCATGACGGTTTTTAAGACAGTGACGTCTGAGGGATCGGAGATCACGTGATTCAGAAGTAGTTTTCAGCGTTGTCCTTTACGCACCGAGATTTGTACACTGTAGAAGTGAAAAGCCCACAAATCCTACAGATTTGTCTGTGGGGAATGTTCTTCTCAAAGTCCTGGATTATTCGCTGATGCATCTGTTGGCAGATTGGCGACCCTCGACCCAACGTTGCTCTTGAAGGACTCGGCGTTTTCTGGAAGCCACCTCACACACAGGGGTCATGGGATAGACTCCGGACACAACACCGGGATAAATCGCTGGAGAGTTCTCACCATACTGGGTGTTAAAGGTATGTATCGAGGACAAAAGGAGGATGAAGATTGTAACTGATTGTTCAGAAAGATCACCTTTCTAACGCAGGTGTGTGGTGATTGGTGAATCCTATTCTGGGTAAGAAGTGTCTCGTTCAGTATTGTGCATATCCTCTGACACACAGCTTGCCAAAACAATTCCCCCACGTTTGTTGCATGGTCTCCAAACCCCTGCTAACCCAGCTCGGGCTTCAGAAGTCCCTCTTTGACACGCTAAATACGTGCTCCTCCTGCAAGCTGGGGCAATTACGACTGCATCTATTGACCCCTCCTTCACAGGATCTCACATGACTAGCAGATGCATCGCTCTCCGATCCTCCCTCCTTCCTTCTTTACTAAGAACTCTGACAAACTGTCAAGAAGCCAGCAGCTTGCTCCATGGAAATGAAGCAATTAAAATAATGCCACATTACAGTTCCCATTGAAGCCTGGCATCTGTTTTCAAGCTCAGAGCTACACGCACGTGCACAGCGTTGTTGAGCTCGCGTGAATAATGAACGCTGCTCTTTCAGAGATTACGCCGAAAAACATACCAAAAATCTCCTGGAAATGTGCTGTTAAGTGCGAAATGAACTGCAGTGGAGTCAGACAGATGAGTTATACATGATGCAATATCTACAGAGGGTTGTTTTTTATTTCATGAAGTCGTCCAGACTTTTCGATATTTCATTTCACTCAGAGGGAATTTTTAATTACATAATAAGTCTCAACTTGGATGACATCTTAATTTGTGCCCAAAAAAATGCCATATAGACTAAACAAAAACAAACAAAAAAAATTAAAACACATAACCCTGCAGAAAATTGCTTTCTGTAAGCAGCCGGAACAGCCCTGATGCATTGTGGACTCCTCTCTGTGGGAGATATATGAACCCGTGTGGCTGTGGGCGCTGAAACTTTCCAACCTTTCCGGTGACAGGTTTTATAAGCCTAATGCAGTTTGTGATGTATAGCATAATAACCCACTGTATGACTGTAGGGCCTTGCTCTTAATATCGAGTGGCTTGTGTATCAGGCAAAATTATTGTAATGAGACCCAATTTCCATACAACAGCAAAATGAGTTCATTATTCTGCGTTATATCGGTGGAGTAGCCCGAGCAGAAGCCCATGATTCTCTTTGGGAGGAATTGGATTCTGGACATAAATAGAATTAGGTAAAGTTGCAGATAGGAAGAAAAAATAATAATGTAATAATAATTATATTGCAGTTATCAGAAGGTTATCATCGCTCGACGATTCTTTATTGAATCTTTCCAGCAGATGCGCGCATGTCTTATCTAAATGTACTGATTATGCGAATGGCTCCTGGTCAGGTGTGGTTTAAATTGATTCATTACAATTACAGGATAAAAGAAGTGCGGGAAATTTCATCATTTATCAACACATCAAAATATAGCGTGACGTCTGAATTATTGTAAGTGATGTTTTTTTTTTTTCTGCAGCTAAAAGCACCACCTAGTCACGGATAAACGTGTCCCTGATAATGGTGCGGTTACGACTCGAACGCTGCAGTGGAAACGCGACTGGAGATCCCCGAGAGCGGCCTGCGTCGCTGTTGTTTATCTTTTCCCTTCCTAATTGCGTTTATTCCTTTCAAGGTAACCTTTCTTAGCATGGCAGCTTCTCCAGTACTCACAGCACTCACATTCACGCTGCCCATTGAGAGTTCTGCTCCATTGTGTCCTCTTCATCAGGTGATTATACTATCTATCAGCTGCAGCTGTCACTACTCATTTAAAGCCTGCGCAGGCCCTCGCAGTGACGCAGCCGACTGTAACCTCGCTGATTACTGTTTTGTAATCCAACACCTCACCCCGTGTGTGTGTGTGTGTGTGTGTGAGAGAGAGATGGAAATCAGAGGCCTGTTAAAAACGAAATGTGCATGTCTCCACTCATAACGATGGGCCGAGAAAAATCATAATTACAAACACACTGCCATAAAAAAATCCACTTTTGTTGTTGTGGTGAAAAAAGGAAAAAAGAACCACAAGAGAAAAGAAGAAGAAAAAGCACAAGCAAAATTTCTATTCCTTGTTTGCCAAGGATGCTTGCAGCTACAAAGATTCAATTATACAAAAAATAATTAGAAAAAATAATAGCACTTGAAAAAGAAAGAAAAAAAAAGATATAATAGTCCCCTCCAGAAATTGCATAGAACAATAAATCTGTTAATTAGCTCATTAATATTCAATTGGGGTCAGTGGACTTAATGGAACCTTTTTCACGGGTTGAGGAAATGTTTAACACCGGCTTTTTCCTCCACCGATGCTGATTATCGAGTACGCACAGACCAGGCTTATCAGCGCTCCAGATGGTGGAGAACAATGCCACGCCATTATCGCCTGGCTGCAGTGTGTGTGTGCGGTGTAACCGGTGTGTGTCTGAGACGCTGAAGTACACACACCAAGGCATTTAGTGTAATTGATATGTGGAATATATCGTTTTGTTTAGGCCATTTGTTTGCTCTTGCTCGTATTTCAAGTTGAAGACGAAGGGAGAAGAAGCGAAGGCTGATTCCAAGCGCCGCTGTTTTAAGGAGATTCACAGCTGAAACATCAAAATCTCTCAAAAACTCTTTTAACAGCCAAGTTTTCTTTTTATTGTTTGTCTCTCTTCGAATCTGCTCACTGCAGCCTTCCACAAACTAGGACTTATTTACTGTGAGCGTTCAACATGTCCAGTGCTGAAGGAGCTCCTCAACTCCAGTTATAAAGAGCATGAGGAGCTGAGAGCCAGCCAATCAAATTCCAGATGAGCCACCCATTCAGCCAATCAAATTCCAGATGAAAATCAAAAGGTCAGGGTATAATAATACATCAGCTCTAATGTGAAGGCCATTCAGAGGAAGGTCTAAGAGTAGAGTATGACGGAAATCTCCTCATGTCGCAAATACTGTGGAGCGGTTGGTAGAGCGGGGCGAACACTAATCGTAGGGTTGGTGGTTCGATTCCCGGCCCACGTGACTCCACATGCCGAAGTGTTCTTGGGCAAGACACTGAACCTCAAGTTGCTCCCGAAGGCAAGTTAGTGCCTTGCATGTGGGTTCTGAACTTTCCAAAAAGGTTCTGCTAGGATAAGGAAACACGATGTTGTTCTGAACAGGTTCTATATAGACACTTAAGGGTTCCTCAATAGAAACAAACTGAGAAACCACTAAACCCGAGAAGATGGAAATGCAGTAATCAATCATTCACGGGTCATTCTGTAAAAACAAGGTCTTTTATAGTTCATATTTATTTAATAATCTTCAGTTAAGTGCTGGATCCCTGTCAGAGTGGCGCCGGATCCGGCGCTGGATGGAAAGCCAGGACGCGGCAAGATTCCATTCACACACACTCTCTCACATCGGGGCAGTCGAGCATCATTAATCCACATACTGGAATATTCTTTGGAAGGGGGAACGAATTCGGAGAATCAGGAGGAACCTCACATGTAGAACATGTGGAACTCCACACGGACGGTAACCCGAGCTGAGAATCGGACGTGGAACTGTGAGATAGGAACGCTAGCATCTGTACCAGCGCACTGCCCATGTACATCCTACACACAGTCTCAAGAAAAGGAACTGGGAGAACCCTTACAGGTTCCACATAGAATAAAGTTCTGAACTAGGAACTAGGAACCCTTTCTATACAAAAAAAAAAAAAAAAAACGTTATGAAGTACACTTAAAGAACTTATAAAGAAGAGGAAAATGATTGATGTCATGTGAAATCTAACACACTGACTTTTTTCTTTTCCTAGATGAATTAACAGGAGGAAATAATTGGGCTAATTGGGATCATTGTCACCGTTTCTGCCCTCTAACCACAGTGAGAGAGCGCCACTATTCTCCAATGGCTGGTGTTTTATTTGGAAAGGTGATCTGACAGCCTATTAAAAAGAAATCAGAATAAAACCACGATTGATTAGTTCCCGTCGTTAGGATGTGGACCGAGGGGTGTGTAATAAATGTACATCAAACTACAGTTAAATAAATACACTTCCCTGTCGTGTGTGTGTGTGTGTGTGTGTTTACGTCTCAACATGAGATATTTAAACCCGTACACAGTACTCCGCCTGCTTATTACAATAATACAGAAGCTTACTCGAATCCCTGAAATCAGATCAAACGTTTTAATTCCTAAACCGACCTGAAGACACTGGATTTCAGAGATTCCTGTGAAACTCGGATGTATCTCCAGCGTGGTCTGCTATAGAAGAGACACCAAAAATATCAGGAGCATCTGAAAACACTGGGAAGAAAAATGAGCTATTTTTAAACAGTAACAGAAATATAGGGGTTTTTTTTCTACAAAGTGTGACATTTATTCGCCTGCTACAAGACACGGTTTTACCGTGAAGACAAAAAGAATAAACACTTGTTTTTTTTTTAAGAAACAGATGGATAAATGAATAAATAAATAAATAAATAACTGTTCTGTGTGTCTCCTTCCTCAGATTATTGTTGTGATGATAAAGTTCTCTGTGAGATCAGACATCACGATCATTTCCCATTACACCTGCCTTTATATCTTCTAAATCATCTCAAACATTATTCTTGAGAGGAAGCGTCTCCGCACGTCAGAAAGGGTCTCGGCTTTTCCTGCATGAAAATCTCAGAGCATAAAAGCGTCTTGGCTCTGCGCTCGAAGGTAAGATGTTATGGATTTTTTGCCAAGATAAAAACACGAGTGTTTTCTTCTAAACATTCGTGTTCATTGACACCGCGACAGAAGATTATTTCAAACTGAATTATCTTTTTTTTTTGGCTGCTTGTAAAAATTCAATCTTTCCGTGCTTTATCGAGACGGAGAGCGTCTCGGTTATGTGGACGGCCGAGGGACTTAGAGGAGATTTCTGTTCGACCTCACACTCAGGCAGCTTAGTGAAATGAAATAAGAAAAACATCGACGGGGAGCCGTTTGGCACCGCAGTGACCAGTGAAGTCACCGCCGCCGTGCTGGAATTGAATCGGGCTGCTACGGCTTCAGAAATGAGAGATGGAAGAAACAGATCGGTCTCAGACTCCATGTGTTTATTCTTCAGTTCACCACCAGAGAACAGCGGTGAAGAGCATGTTTATACAGCAGCCAGGAAAAACAGCGTTTAGTACTCTAGCAGAAGCCTCGGAAAAAAGAACTCAAATATTTTCCGGTAGCAGTGATGATGACGCACAGATCCATCATTAACTAACAAGTTTCACTCCTCCATGATTAGGAGTTCTGCCTATCAGAAACGGTTCCAAGTAGAACCTGAGAACGCGTCATCATCTCATGAAGCTTTAATGATCCCTCAAGGTTTTTACTAAAGCATTG
Organism: Noturus placidus; assembly: GCA_022414735.1. Lineage (NCBI taxonomy): Eukaryota > Metazoa > Chordata > Actinopteri > Siluriformes > Ictaluridae > Noturus > Noturus placidus. The sequence continues at coordinate 11,305 of JAFFST010041012.1, forward strand.
TTTCGGAGTTATTACACGGCATTGTGGATTGTGATTGGTCAGAAGGTGTTGAGTAGTGTTCTATATCAGCAGCTCTGACAGTAGCGCAGCTGCACATCACAACTTTATATTCAACTAATGCACTTGTTCTAATACGCTATCGTTTCTATAGCAACAGCTCATTCACAGGGATGTGTACAGTGACGCTCCACATAGCTAATAATAATAATAATAATAATAATAATAATAATAATAATAATAATAATAATAATAATAAACCTTCCTTTATAAATCTTTATCTTTGTATATACAATTGTAATCAAAATTATTCACCCCCGTGCAAATCAGGTTTATTGTCAAAATCTCAGACTTTCAGCTGTAACGATGAACAAATCAGACAAAAGCAAGATTAATGCTTCGACACAACGAATGCTTCAAGTCTTTTCCACAAATTCTACTGAAACTGCAACTTCTAATGATTTCTCCAGCCTCAAAATTATTCAACCTCTTCATGGCGAGCATCTTTAGTACTTACTGGGCCGCTGTGGTTCAGGTGGTACAGCGGGTTGTCCACTAATCGTAGGGTTTGTGGTTAGATTCCCAGCCCACATGACTCCACGTGACTCCACATGACTCCACATGCCTCCACATGACTCCACATGACTCCACATGCCTCCACATGACTCCACATGACTCCACATGCCTCCAAATGACTCCACATGACTCCACATGCCTCCACATGACTCCACATTCCTTCCACATGACTCCACATGCCTCCACATTCCCTCCACATGCCTCCACATGACTCCACGTGCCTCCATGTGACTCCACATGACTCCACATTCCCTCCACATGACTCCACATGACTCCACATTCCCTCCACATGACTCCACATTCCCTCCACGTGCCTCCACATAACTCCACATTCCCTCCACATGCCTCCACATGACTCCAAGTGCCTCCATGTGACTCCACATGCCTCCACATGACTCCACATTCCTTCCACATGACTCCACGTGCCTCCACGTGACTCCATGTGCCTCCACGTGCCTCCACATGACTCCACATTCCCTCCACATGCCTCCACGTGCCTCCACGTGCCTCCACATGACTCCATATTCCCTCCACATTCCCTCCACGTGACTCCACATGACTCCACATTCCCTCCACATGACTCCACATTCCCTCCACATGACTCCACGTGCCTCCACATGCCTCCACATAACTCCACATTCCCTCCACATGCCTTCACGTGACTCCACATGCCTCCACATTCCCTCCACATAACTCCACATTCCCTCCACATACCTCCACATGCCTCCACATGCCTCCACATGACTCCACGTGCCTCCATGTGACTCCACATGACTCCACATTCCCTCCACATGCCTCCACATGACTCCACATGCCTCCACATGACTCCACATTCCCTCCACATGACTCCACATTCCTTCCACATGACTCCACATTCCTTCCACATGACTCCACATGCCTCCACATTCCCTCCACATGCCTCCACATGACTCCACGTGCCTCCATGTGACTCCACATGACTCCACATTCCCTCCACATTCCCTCCACATGACTCCACATTCCCTCCACGTGCCTCCACATAACTCCACATTCCCTCCACATGCCTCCACATGACTCCACGTGCCTCCACATAACTCCACATTCCCTCCACATGCCTCCACATGACTCCACGTGCCTCCATGTGACTCCACATGCCTCCACATGACTCCACATTCCCTCCACATGACTCCACGTGCCTCCACGTGCCTCCACATGCCTCCACAGGACTCCACATTCCCTCCACATGCCTCCACGTGCCTCCACGTGCCTCCACATGACTCCATATTCCCTCCACATCCCTCCACGTGACTCCACATGCCTCCACATTCCCTCCACATGACTCCACATTCCCTCCACATACCTCCACATGCCTCCACGTGCCTCCACATGCCTCCACATGACTCCACATTCCCTCCACATGCCTCCACATGACTCCACATGACTCCACATTCCCTCCACATTCCCTCCACATGACTCCACATGCCTTCACGTGACTCCACATTCCCTCCACATGCCTCCACATGACTCCACATGCCTCCACATGACTCCACATTCCCTCCACATGCCTCCACATGACTCCACATCCCTCCACATTCCCTCCACATGACTCCACATGACTCCACGTGCCTCCACATGACTCCACATGACTCCACATGCCTCCACGTGACTCCACATGACTCCACATTCCCTCCACATACCTCGACATACATCCACATGACTCCACATGCCTCCACATTCCCTCCACATGCCTCCACATGACTCCACGTGCCTCCACATGACTCCACATTCCCTCCACATGACTCCAAGTGCCTCCACATGACTCCACATGACTCCACATTCCCTCCACATGCCTCCACATGACTCCACATGACTCCACATTCCCTCCACGTGACTCCATGTGCCTCCATGTGCCTCCCCGTACCTCCACATGCCTCCACGTGACTCCACGTGCCTCCACGTGACTCCACATTACTCCACGTGACTCCACATAGCCTCCACATACCTCCACGTTACTCCACGTGACTCCACATGCCTCGACACATGCCTCCACATGACTCCACATGACTCAACATTCCCTCCACATTCCCTCCGCATGACTCCACATGACTCCACGTTCCCTCCACATTCCTCCACGTGCCTCCACGTGCCTCCACATGCCTCCACGTGACTCCATGTGACTCTACATGCCTCCACATACCTCCACATGACTCCACATTCCCTCCACATTCCCTCCACATGACTCCACATGCCTCCACGTGCCTCCATGTGACTCCACATGCCTCCACATTACTCCACGTGACTTCACATGACTCCACATTACTCCACATGCCTCCACGTTACTCCACGTGACTCCAAATGCCTCCACATGCCTCCACATGCCTCCACATACCGAAGTATCCTTGGGCAAGACACTGGACCCCAAGTTGCTCTCAATGGCAAATTAGTGCCTTGCATGTCAGCTCCGCTACAGGGTGTGTGTGTGTGTGTGTGTGTGTGTGTGTGTGTGTGAATGAGACAGTGTAAAGTGCTTTGGATAAAAGTGTTATATAAGTCCGGACCATTTAATAGAGCTCCTTTTACTGTTATGATGTGCTGCAGATGAGATGCAGATTTTTGCAGCGTTCCTGAGGAATCTTCTCCCATACCTCATGAGCAATGGCGTCCAGCTCATTAATATTCTTGGGTTAGGCATGCTGCAACCTCCTTCTTCAAATACCACCAGAGATTTCTATAAGTCATGTGACTGTGATGGCCCTGTAGAATCTTCCAGGACTTCTTCTGCAACGAAGCCTTGGTGGAATTTGAGGTACGTTTGGGATCATTGTCCTGTTGGAAGGTCCAGTGACACCCAAGTTTCAGCTTCCTCACAAACGGCATGATGTTTTCTCCTTGGATTTCCTGACACTTCAATGAGTCCATCTCGCCTTCCTCATGCTGCAGGTTTCCAGTGCCAGAGGATGTAAAGCAGTGCTTTTGGGTCAGTAGTGGTGAACGTCTTGGAGTTCTAGCATGGAAACCTTCTGCGTTTAGTACACGCCTTACTGTGCTCGCTGAAACCTCAGTGCTGTTACACCGAGTCTCGCTGCACTCACTCGAGGGTTTTTCACAACCTGCCTTCTCACAAATCTGCTTGCTGACATCAAT
>JAFFST010041013.1:0-10782 GCA_022414735.1 Noturus placidus
CCGAAGTGTCCTTGGGCAAGACACTGAACCCTAAGTTGCCCCCAATGGCAAGCTAGCACCTTGCATGCAGCTCTGCTACCATTGGTGTGTGAGTGTGTCTCATTTGTAAGTCACTTTGGATAAAAGCGTCTGCTAAATGAATAAATGTAAATGTATAAATGTAAAAGGGCTCATTTAAAGCAAACATGTCTGTGAAAGAGCGCACACAACAGGTTCATGCATCTGCAATTTTGCCAATTCAGACAAAAAGCAAAAAACTGCAAGTTGCAACACAAAAAAAACCTGCAGCAAAATCACGCATTTTTGGCCACAACAATCACAAAAGAACTCCAGAAATCTTGTACGGACGACATATCTTTAATTAGAGAGAGGAATGAATGTGTAAAGTTTTAGGAAAGCTGCTCAGCTCGAAACAGAGGTCTAGATTTTTGGTACTGAATATAAAAAAAAACAAGCTTTACAGAAAATACGCTGTGATTTAAAGTGTTAATCTAGTTATTGTGGTTTATAGCAGTGGTCACCAACCCCTGGATCAATTGATACCGAGCCGCACAAGAAATAATTAAATATTTCCGTTTTCTGTATTATCTGAGTCTGAACGATCTTTTGTTTTGAGAAATGACCGGATTCTCTCAGATTCTCCATCTGAAATGGTCCTCTTGTGTCGGCCTGTGCACAGACGGAGCTGCTGCCAGGACCGGACGGCTGTCTGCTTTAACTTCTCGGATAAGGAAGTTGCACCTGAATGTGAATCTACACTTTGTATCATTCACAGGGAAAAATGCCACCAGAACTGAACAGTGTACTGAATGATATTGTTAAAGTTATAAACCAGGTCAAAGCACAAGCCCTTAACTCGCGCCTGTTTGAGCAACTTTGTGAGGAGATGGACGCAGAGGACAGACGCCTTCTCTTCTACACAGAAAACAGATGGTTATCCCGAGGGAAATCGCTGGCCAGAGGGTTTGAATTACGAGAGCCGCTGCAAAGATTTCTCTCAGAGAAGACGTCACCGCTGGCAGCACATTTCAGTGCCGAGGAACGGGTCGCAGAACTGGCTTACCTGTGCGACATATTCAACCTGCTCAATCGACGCAATCTGTCACTTCAAGGAAAAGTGACAACTGTCTTCAAGCTGGCAGATAAAGAAGCTGCATTTAAATCCAAACTGGATTTGTGGGGACGGCGCGTGAACAGAGGCATATTGGACATGTTTCAAACATTAGCGGGGATTTTGGGTGAGACTGAGCATGAGCCTTTATTCTCCCAGCTGGTGCACGATCACCTGTCTTTGCTTTTAAAGGAGTTCGAGCGCTACTTCTCAACCACAAAAGACCCACGAACTGGCAAGGAATGGATCCGCGACCCATTTGTCAATGAACCAGGTGAATCTAGCATGTCTGTGCAAGAAGAAGATCAGCTGCTGGAGATCGCACATGACGGCGGCCTTAAAAGTATGTTTGAGACAGCAACTCTGCCGGTGTTCTGGATTACAGTCATGGCAGAAGACCCTGAGATCGCCACCACAGACCTGAAAACCCTGTTCCCCATTTCCGACATCCTATCTGTGTGAAGCGGGCTTTTCTGCAGTGACGGCAACCAAAACAAAACACAACGGAGTAGACTGGGCATAAGCAACACACTTCGGGTGTCACTGTCTCCATCACTCCCAGATGGGACCGTCTCGTTGCAGAGAAACACGCTCAGGGCTCCCATTGATTTGTTGTTATCGTGAGCTCAAATTTTCATGAACATAAAATGTTCTTTATATTCGTTTTTCTGGCGTATCTGTATCTTATTTTGAAGGGATGTTTAAACATTACCATAGCGACCAGAGTCAGAGAGCGTTAGGGCAGTGGTCGAGAGGAGAGGAGTAGAGCTTGTGAGTCTTAGCGGGCACACCAACATGCAGAAGCCTTATCTGACGGTTCAACCCACCCGGGCCGCAGTAAAACTGTCAAGCGTTGACCGGTCCGCGGTGATAAAAAGGTTGGGGACCACTGCTTTACAGTGTCTGTAAAGGAAATTGATGTGTACAGTACAGCGCAGTGGTTCTCCAGGGGTTGATCGTGCAGAGATCGGAAGCGAGGCGTGAATTTTTTCAAGATCAACACAAACATTTCATCATTTGAGTTCTCGGTGTATTTTATTGCTTTTCCAATAGAATGTGTATAAATGAAAAACCCCATGTTCCCCCTTCCTCTGTATTTCCTTTTTGCTGGGGAGAGGCGGAGCTTAGCTGCCTTTTATCTAGCGGTCACTGCAAGCCAGTGTTCCCAACTTAGCCACTTTTTTTTTTTCCAGGAAAAAAAGCGCCTAGTGGCTTTTTGGACAAACCTTAGCAACTTTCCAAATATCATCAGTTTCCAAATGTCACTCTCTCCCTCTGATCTCGCTCTTTATTCTCTCTTTCTATCTGATCTCTCTCTCTATTCTGTTTCTCCTTTTGATCTCTCTCTCTCTCTCTCCCTCTGAGCTCTCTCTCCTTTCCTGCAAGCGCGAGGTCCTGCTCTCCTGCTGCACTCTCACATCTCTATACGTCTGCTCTGTTCAGTGAGAGGCTGAGAGCCGGAGATTTAACAGTGTCATGGATAACGAGACGCCCTTCATTACAATTTACATCATTCTTCCGAGAATGATTTTAGAACGCAAGATGAATGGAATGCAACATGTTTTACATGTAAAATAGTCCACGTTATTGCAGCCTAGTTCTCTTGTTCAGAGTAGTTATAGTGTTTTATAGTGTCAAAATTTTATATCACTCATGTTTCATACCTGTCCCTTATATAGTTATAATAATAATAATAATAATAATAATAATAATAATACTTTATTGATCACAAACAGTGAACTTCTTTTCTTCATACCCCAGCATGTCAGGAAGTTGGGGTCAGAGTGCATCTATAGTATATACATAGTATATACAGTATATACATATATAGTATAGTATATACATGCGGGGGCGTGCCACACGATAGGGGGGGCTTTAGTTACAGAAGGTTGAGAACCTCTAGTATAGCGTAATGACACATAACCTGACATCAGGAAACAAGCTCTCAGACATGACATGATGTGATTGTGAAGTGGGCGGAGCTGCTGTGCTCGTGAAACTGGGAAATTAACATGTTTCTGTTGAGTTGTAAGATTTTTATTACTACAATTTAGAAGAAATTTACTTTAAAATCTGATTAGTGACAGAAACAGCCAGTGTTTTCTACCTGAAGTGTCTCGCCTTAAACAGTCACATAACGTAGTGTAGAAACAGCAGAGTCACAAGCTACTTTCACTTTTCACACATCAAATTCAAATCCTGTCATTTGAAAAGCTCTGCATTGAAACTGAGGACATGTGAAAGTTCTAAAAAAGTATTTGAAATTGTAAAGTGTGTGAGGTTGTGTGGGAGCTACTCACGTCTCTGACAGGGCGCTAACACGGCCACTAGCTGTGATGTTTCTACACGGGTGTTTATTTGGGCCGTGGCGTCTAGACCACAGAGATCATCTGCTGGAGATGAGCTGGAGGGGAGAGAGAGAGAGAGAGAGAGAGAGAGAGACAGAGAGAGAGAGAGAGAGAGACTTCTGTTTTTAGCAGCTATAAATACTCGAGTTCACTCTCACTTATTAAAACCCTCGATCATCTCCCATAGCTCCACCCCCCAGCACTTCTTTAAGTGTCTTTATTTAAGCATGTTCCTGTTGACTGTTCTTGTTTACTGACTCTCATGTCATTGGCTGATTAGGTTTCCCAGAATGCCCCGCTGCATTAACATGTCAGTGCTGCTTCCTCCTAGCTGAATAAACTACAGACGACTGATGCAGGGTGAAGCGATGAGGATGAACGCTAACATGCAGTCAAAGCAAAACCCTTACTGAAACCAGGCTCAGTTCTCAGTTTAATTAGGAATTACTAAGCACATTATTAGAGGTCTTACTGTTAGCAATAATAAAATGAGTAGAACAGGAATTACTGTTCCAGCCCACTTAACATCCGTTTTCAGCACTACAGTAATGTGATAAAGAGAACACAGAGTTTACACCAACCACAACAGACAAACACAGCTGCAAGCACCAATGATCGAGATTCAAGCACTTCAGGGCCTTTAAGGACATGTATGAAAAAATATTACTTAATACTGTGAAAATCTATAACTACATATAACCGCAGAGAAAAAGCTAAATACGTGGCCTTCATTAAGCTTGTCTAATAGCTGCTGAACACTGATTGGACAGTCATGTTTTCCAAGATACACAAATGCCCTCAAAGACCCTGGTGGAATCTTCCAAGGTTCTACTGTGCTGTAATGTACTGAATAAATGTTCAGCAATTCCTGCTATAGTGCCACCAACTGGTCACAATAAATAATTACATAACCCTTGCTAATATTTTTCCCAAAAAAAACAAAAGCTTCCGTTTCAGCAGTTTCCTGTTACTCAGACAGTTTCCTGTAACCCCATGACTCCAACACTGAACATTCTCTGATGATGCAAACTGTAATGTGGTGTTCAGTCATGGCTCAAACACTCTACACAACACGTGACGCTGTCTGGAAAAGGCTGGCTGAAATCGACAATCAATAAATAAATAAATAAATAAATAAATAAATAAATGCCTTTTTGTAAAGTGCCAGTACAATACTTTAACATCTCTACTTTAAGAAAGCAGAAACATTTTTCACCATAATGACTGAAAGATCAGACTACATACCAATATATGATACATACATATAAAGACTTCTAAAACCTCACAATCTGAGGAGTTTACACACCGTCGATGAAACAGAATTATTTCACTTTGTAATCAGATCTCGTCCGTCAAACTATCAAAAAATCATATGTATAATGCATCGAACAAACCGGCTGCGAAGCAGGAGAAAAATAAACAGATACGTTTCTTTAACGTCTGCAAGGACAAAGAAGATTCAGTTTTTTAAAAAGTTTATAAAATCAACGGCTTCCATTCAGTACCATTTCCATCCATCCATCCATCCATCCATCTTCAACCGCTTACTCCTTTATCAGAGTCACGGGGAACCTGGAGCCTATCCCAGGGAGCATCAGGCACAAGGCGGGGTACACCCTGGACAGAGTGCCAGTCCATCACAAGGCACAATCACATACACACTCACACACACACACACATCATTTCATTTATAATTATTTAAAACATTAAAAAATACATCACAATACCAACGATATCTCAGAAACGTGTCTCACCTAATCATTTATCACAGTTTCGATATTATATCAGAACATATCGCCCAGCCCTAGCTGACCCAGCTTCCTCACAACATGGGATATGCGGGAAGGGGGGTGGGTGCGGGGGGGGGGGGGGGGGGGGGGTTGAGGGGGTCCACTCTGCTGTAATATACTGTATAAAGGATGTTTTAGTTCTGATTGAGAAACATTTCAGCTCAGGAACTCAGTTTTCACAATTACGTTTAGTAGAAAATGTCACCATTTGATCATGTGATGTTGTGGAGTGTTTACGCAGGACCACACACACACACACACACACACACACACACACACACACATCTCTCTGCAGATACAAGCTAAATATAAACTACTGACACGCTGCAGATGAGGAAAGTTAGCTGAAGTGTAAACGATGCATTGGCTCTTTATTCCGCACAGCAGTGTATTCAGAACACCTTTACTAATCAAACACATAAAATACACCCAATCTGTTCCGAGACCAGGTCTGGTTCATATTCACGAGTCTAATATTTCACGTGTTCTGATTGGTCAGGAATTAGGTGGGTGGGGATCATTTTTTAAAAATGCAAACTAAAAGCAGCTGACGTTAAAGACTATAGTAGAGTCCAGCAGGACAGTACAGAGTTAGAGCTTCACAACAGTAAGACCACAGAGACCATCAATACCAACTGGAATACAGTCCAATACAGTCGAATTAACACACGACTCCCACGCTGTGTGATAATACTGAACAATAACAACCTCTGAACAACACAGAGCACCTGTGTTCTCACGGAACAAGAGGCTGAAATTTCCGACACACACACACACACACACACACACACACACACACACACACACACACACAGATCCAGGCACATGGAGTTGTTTTACTTTAAATGGTTTAAATTCTTCATTAAAAACCTGAATAAAGTCTAAAGCTGAGGGAAAAAAGTTCAACTCGAGTCTGATCTCAGTCTGATCCTCTGTCTCGTGTTGATATCAGAATTCACACCAATATTAACACTACATCTGTTAGCTAACTGCTAGCTAACCATGACCATACACACAGCCTAATGTCCTCTTAGTTAATAAAATCAATTCAAAACAATATTTCCCTGTTCTGACTAAACTACCGTCTGTAATTACAGATGCAGTGAAGCCCAGTTCATTCCACCACTGAGGAACAGTTAGTGTGAAGGTTCTGGAACGGGATCTTGAGTCACGCTGAGTAGGAAGTACCAAGTGTCGGTTATTAGGTACATATAAATGTCAGGAAAACAGATTTCCATAGACCACAGGTTCTTGGGCAAGTTGTAAGAGTCACTGTCGAGTCTAACTCGAATAGTGTTCGAATACTCACACTGCAGACATTAGGCTGCAACCAGACTGCAGGCTGTTCGACTGCTTTTGTTTTCCGGTTCATAATTTTTTCAGACTGCAGTGACGTAGAGTCCTGACACAGATCGTGCTCTCGTGTGTAAAACAGCTGACATAAAACAAAGGCTCGGGCTCAGATTAATGCTCAATAAAAGCTCATACCAGTATCAGATCATAAATAAATAAATAAATAAGTCTGCGCCAATACTGATCTTGTAGATCGGATCAGGACATCCCTAAAGATAATAAACATTCAATTAGAGCGGTCAGACCGGCAGAGCTTTTACTGTTCTCTCTACAATCTAATTATACACAAACATCTGAGTGGTGAAATACTGGAATCTCAAAATGATGCAACTTTCATTCTACGTCTGTGTTAAATTGTAAGAAGATAAAGTAACGCTATAAGGACCGAATTCCTCCAGAAACGACTAAACGTAAAAAACTGTAATCAAACCACCGGTTTTTATTTATACCTACAACACACTGGTTTGTATTCTCACAGGGTGTTTTTGTGTAACTACAGTGAGACTAACTCTAAAATGGGTGACTTATAGCTGGCAATACAATGATATCATATCAATATTGTGACACATTAATATCAATAACGTGATTTTTTAACAACGTCTCCTTTTATTCAGTGTTACTTTCCTACAAAATAAACCATCGGATAACTTTTATTTTATTTTTAACTGCAACTCTGCTGTTCTGCTAGCACTTAATGCTAAATAGAATGACACATAGCATGTATTGTAAAAATGTGCTGAAATAGGGCGATATAATATTTGTGCCATATTTTGGTGAGGAAAACGAGTCAGACGCCAGTCAGCTTCTGAGATTAAACAGAATTCAAATGAAACTTTAATGTTATAAACGGTTTTAAAGGACACTGCTGTCCCTAAAGTGTTAAACGGAGCAGTGTCACTTTCCCCACCAGAGCCATTTTGACTCATCTGAAGGTACTACCCGTTTCCCAGTGTCCAAAAATGAGACTAATCTGTTATCACATCCTCAAGTTCTCATAGATATCGCTAAACGCTAATGCTAAAGTGTTCCTATTGACCGTGTGCTCAAATGACTTCAGACTGTTTTCTTCATCATGTTATTGAACATGCAGTAAACTTTAGTAAGCAGTCATCTTAATCTGTGGATGTTAAATTAACAGCAGGGGTCACAGCAGATGCTAGCAGAAAGCGCTGATTAGCTTCCTTATTTCTGTTCATGTTTAAATCGTCTTCAGTTGTACATGTTTGCAAGTTTGCAAGTTACGGTTCTTCTTAAAGTTACATTTAACTGATATAACCTCGATGCACAGTACACTCAGGAAAAGGAAGTTTGGGGTTCCTTGCTGGAGCTGCTACCCCCGCGACCCGATTACGGATAAGCAGTTGAGGATGGATGGATGGATGAACCTCGATGCAAAACAGCTTCCAGATACAACGCAATGCAGAGCAGAACAGGCTTGTTTAACTAGCGCTAATCGTTCTAATAGTGCTAACAGCTAATCTAGGTAATGTTCTGAACAATCTTTCTTTTGACACAAGGCATTCTGGGTGTACTTTATTTCATCGCCTTCGACCTTAATTAGCATATCTGATTCAGAACATGAAGCGTGGCTTTAATGGAACTTCATTCAACTCTTTGTAACATGATGCGAAAGACAATCAGTGCGTTTACATGGACAACAATAATCCGATATGAACCCGATTAAGACGAGACTCTGATTAAGAAACTAGCATGTAAACAGAGATTATTGATGACCTTAATCTGATTAAAGTCATACTCGAAGTGAATGGAATTAAGACGGAGTCTTCCTGTTTTTGTCGCATTGTCGACATGTATTACAGTCATAATTTAATTTATCATAATTAATCAATTTGTATAGCGCTTTTTTACAATGGTACATTGTCTCAAAGCAGCTTTACAGAAATATCATTTTTTTACATTTTACAAGCGACTTACTAATGAGACACACTCACACACCAATGGTAGCAGAGCTGCCATGCAAGGTGCTAGCTTGCCATTGGGGGCAACTTAGGGTTCAGTGTCTTGCCCAAGGACACTTCGGCATGGGATCACCCGGGCCGGGATTCGAACCGCCAACCCCACGGTTGGTGGATTAGTGGACAACCCGCTCTACCCACTGAGCCACAGCCGCCCGTCATGTACACACAGTCATGTACACACCTTAATCACATTATTAACGTCATGCAAGTTTTCACCGCATTGTGCGACACGATCACACACGGCAGTGCACAACCGTTTGACGGCAAACAAGAGAACACGCACGTACACGCACAGTACACACAAACACAGTACACACACACACACACACAAACACAGTACACACACAGTACACACACACACACACACACACAGTACACACAAATACAGTACACACAAACACACACAAACACAGTACACACACACACAAACACAGTACACACAAACACACACAAACACAGTACACACAAACACACACAAACACAGTACACACACACACACACAGTACACACACACACAGTACCACACACACACACAGTACACACAAATACAGTACACACAAACACACACAAACACAGTACACACACACACACACACGCAGTACACACACACAGTACACACACACAGTACACACACACAGTACACACACACGCAGCACATACACAGTATACACACACACAGTACACACACACACACACACGCAATACACACACACACACACGCAGTACACACACACACACACAGTACATACACAGTACACACACACACACACACACACGCAGTACACACACACACACACACACACACAGTACACACACATAGTACACAAACACGCAGTACACACACGCAGTACACACACACGCACACACACACGCACACACACGCACACACACGCAGTGCACACACACAGTACACACACACACAGTACACACGCACACAGTACACACACACACACACACAAACACAGTACACACACACACAGTACACACAAACACAGTACACACAAACACACACACACACAGTACACACACACACACACAGTACACACACACACACACACACAAACACAGTACACACAAACACAGTACACACAAACACAGTACACACAAACACAGTACACACACAGTACACACACACACAGTACACACAAACACACACACACACACACACACACACAGTACACACAAACACAGTACACACAAACACAGTACACACACACACACACACACAGTACACACACACACACACAGTACACACACACAGTACACAAACACGCAGCACACACACACAGTACACACACACACACACACACACACACACAACACACAAACACACACACACACAGCACACACACACACACACAGTACACACACGCGCAGTACATACACAGTACACACACACAGTACACACACAGTACACACACACAGTACACACACACAGAACACACACACACAGAACACACACACAGTACACACACACAAACACAGTACACACAAACACAGTACACACACACACACACACAAACACAGAACACACAAACACAGAACACACAAACACACACAAACACAGTACACACACAGTACACACAAACACACACACACACAGTACACACACACACACACAGTACACACACACAGTACACACACACACACACACACACAGACAAACACAGTACACACAAACACAGTACACACACACACACACAAACACAGTACACACACACACAGTACACACAAACACAGTACACACAAACACACACACAGTACACACAAACACACACAATACACACAAACACAATACACACAAACACACACAAACACAGTACACACACAGTACACACAAACACACACACACACACACAGTACACACAGTACACACACACACACACACACACACACACAGTACACACAAACACACACACACACAGTACACACACACACACAGTAAACACACACACACACAATAAACACACACACACACACACATCACACACAAACACAGTACACACACACACACAGACACACAGTACACACACAGTACACACAAACACAGTACACACAAACACAGTACACACACACACACACAGTACACAAACACAGTACACACACACACAGTACACACACAGTACACACACACAGTACACACACACAGTACACACACACGCAGTACATACACAGTACACACACACACCCAGTACACACAC
>JAFFST010041014.1:7834-18973 GCA_022414735.1 Noturus placidus
ATATATATATATATATATATATATATATATATATATATATATATATATATATATATATATATAAGATAGACATATAAATACGATATAAATAAAGTGTAATCGATTAAATAAATAAATAAAAGTTTTGATATTATATGATGAATCAAGTTTCCAAACAAGTTTCATTTAAAATAAAAAAAAAATGAAAAATGCATCTGATTTCTGCACGAGTGAGTCCCCCCGCCTTTCTGGACAGGATGTGACGACACGTACCTGCAGGTTATCAACAGCATTTCCGGTGAATGCGCCAAACTGAGCTACTGTTTATCGTTGAAGAAGCGCTGTTTAATGATAATTCCGCTTAGCAGTGGTGGAGAGTTACACTACCTGCTGCTGAAAAACAAGCAGGTATGCGCTTATTACTCTGTGTGTGGATTTTAACTCTGTAGCCATTTTGTTTTTTTAATTGTATTCCTGGTAAAGTGTCTTACATGCTCGAGCTACGTTTAACAAACGTTCAGTAAACTGCCCCCTTTTTCTGTCTAGAGTATTCATTTTCTACCCGTATTCCGGCAATTTCCGCGTCCTGCACTGGGATTGGGTGATAAATTGATTCTTATTGGACGTCCCGTCTTTGTCAGAGGCACTAGCCAATCATGGAAGAGGGGCGGAGCTGTCAGAATAGAGCTGGAATAAAAAAAATAACGCGTCAAACAGGACGTATAATGGCAGATGACTTAATTCGGATTGTGAATCATAATAGACAGATAAATCAGGTCCGTTCGTCTGTAATTAATATTTCTGGTACAGACAAAACAATACCACATTCCAGATGGCGTCATTAGAGAAATAAATCGAGGTGTGTGTGCTTCGCTAGCTTGTTATGCTAAACGGAGTTTCCATTATTATCTCTCGGAGTCACATAAACACTCTTAAACCACTTCCCACACTGCACTTTTATATTATTAAGAATTATTAACCACTCTAAATGTTAGTATAGGATTATTCTAAAATAAACCATGTTGTTGAAAAGGCTGGAATCTTCTAGAAAAGTGTGTTGACGTTGAAAAAAAAAATCTGCATCGGACAACTAAGGAGAGATGAGATTATGGTTAAAAACAATCATACCGTGATACTGAATTATTTTCACGATACGATATGTTTAACGATATTGTTCTTCAGGATTAAAAGTCACAAATGAAGGATGATTTTTGATTGCACTTTTATTTTTTGTAAAAAGAGAAAAAACGAAAATTCAAGTGTATCACGCTAACGCTATTTGCATCGCTCACGTTTCATCTATTCGATACTATTAATACGGAACGTAGGCCTGTCATGATAACTACTTGTATTGGACGATATATTGTCTCAGAAATCATTGCGATAAACGGTATTATTGTTTTAAGATCATTTTATGCCTCTGATGTAATGATAACGTAATAGTGTAATGATGCACGCACACGCTGTCGAAGAGAAACGAACGTTTAATTCCTAAGATTATTCAGATGTTGACATTGGAATGTCAAATAAAAGTACATATCCTAAGTAAAATTCAACCACACAACCTAAATAATAAGACTGGTTTGTATCACCTGCAATGAAAATGCAGCGTGATTTGTGTAAAAAATATATTTTTAAAAGACCGCTTGACGGATTTGGACTAAAATCCCAGAGATACTCCGGGATAAATGACATCACGCGCCTCCGCGTGGAGAACCGATCCCGTCCGAGCAGGGCTTTAGAGAAGGTTTCGGTTTCATCTTCACCACACCTTCGTAAATTGAGTGAAAAGAAATCCCAGGTGTGGCGAGAAGACACAAGTTGACGTGGAGCAGAAGTGCATACCTGCGAGTGTGAGCTGCTCGATGCAGTGAGACCGTCAGGCATCAGTCTAAATGTCTGTGTCAGAAGTCACATATCACACACACTTTAACACACACAATTACGGGAAAGTTTCACATTCAGTCTTTTCTTCCTCATTGCTGAGTTTAAGTCCTCTCCGAGCTGTGTTTCACCTACTGTGATTTAATTCATAATTTGTGTGTTTCAGGTCATCTTCTGAGCAGTTGTGTGTGAGTGAGTGTGTGTGTGTGTGTGTTTGAGTGTGTGTGTGTGTGTGTGAGAGAGAGAGAGAAACCATGGTGGAGTACTACCAGATATTAGGAGTGCAGAAAGATGCCAGTCCGGATGACATTAAGAAAGCGTAAGTGTCTGATCTCGCCCGTACGTCTGCATATGATCACAGATTGGAAAAGTGGTTCAATAAAATGATATACCGCCATTTTTTATTATTATTATTATTATTATTGTTCTGGTTGTGTATTTGTCTCTCATGTGTATCGGCGTTTCCTCACTCTTATCTTTAAAACGGTTGTTATAACAGTGTAATAACTATGCGCTTGTACCACTGTCTGTTCCGCAGGTACAGAAAACTCGCCTTGAAGTGGCATCCCGATAAAAACCCAGACAACAAGGACGAGGCGGAGAGGAAGTTTAAGGAAATCTCAGAGGCGTATGAAGTCCTTTCGGACGGTGCGTTCTGGTTTTTCTTTGTCCGTGTAGTTCGTGTTATTCCAGTGACGCTTTGTGCTATTTATTATACAATAATTACTTGATGTCTTCTGTTTTTCTGTTTTCTGCAGCCAGCAAGCGGAGTATTTACGATCAGTATGGTAAAGAAGGCCTGTCAGGAGGCGGAGGAGGTAAACGCTATAAAACGTTCAATACGTATTCGTACGTTTAGTGGAATTCAGTCCATGGTCACATCTGAATAGCTGCAAATGGGGAAAAAAAACAAAAGGTTTAAAAGTGATATTTTCTGTCTGGTCTTGATCCGTGTCTCGCTCTGTGTTCAAGGAGGACGCTATCATAACGGCGATCCCTTCGAAGGCTTCACGTTCCGTAGTCCAGATGAGGTCTTCAGGGATTTTTTCGGTGGTCGCGACCCTTTTGCTGATTTCTTCGGTAAGATCGTAGATAAGATTGTTTCATTAATTTTTTTTAAGTATTACTTAATATATTGATAAAAAATTTATAATTTTTTTAACACAAATTTGTTCAGAAGGTGATTTCATTTTCTATGACATAACGTGCTCGTTCTGACGTTCTAGTTTCCATAGGAACAGCTCAATCACAGGAATTCGTATTATTTGCCGATAAAACAATAAAAAAAAAAATGTTATGATAAAATGTTTATGGAAGGAGTCTCCAGTGTCAACACTTTATAACAGGCAAAGGTAAAGCTGTGATATCTGCAGGACAGTATTAAATAAAGGGAGAATGTAGAGAATGGAGAGAGGTCTGGTGAGGGAGCGATTGTTTATAGCTGCTATAACATAAGTAACAACAGGAACCAAGTTTCTTCCTGAGCATTTAAATGGAACTACAAACAGAAGTTAGAGTATGATGTCATTTGAATAAATAAAAAAAGTAACTCTTGGTGCGCTGCTGTGGTGTAAGAGGAATAAAACACTTGGGGACGTGCTGTTTGAGGAAAATGATCAGCATCGGCGTGGAGAATGTAACTCCGCTTCATCACCAGGTCTTACTGTGTTTATGTAATGTTGTTGGACTTTTTCTGATATTGTGTTATGGAGCAGTAATGAAGGGAAATCCTGAGCTGTGATGTTCTGTGGTTCTGCTGTAGGAGACAATCTGTTCGGAGACAATTTCTTCGCCGGTGGTCGACGGCCGCAGCATCGCGGGATGAGCCGGAGCCGAACAGGTGGCTCGTTCTTCTCTAGCGGGTTTGGAGGATTCGGGGGTTTCGGAAGCGTTCCGTCTTTCGGACCGGCGTTCTCTTCTTTTGATGGAGGTCAGACATCACTGTTGTTTCCGAGTGCCAGATCAGATGCTGTTTCATACACTCGGGCACTCACTGTGTGTGTGTGTGTGTGTGTGTTCAGGTTTCAGCTCTTTTGGTCACATGGGGCCTATGGGGCCGATGGGACAGTTGGGACAGATGGGACAATTGGGACAGATGGGTGGAGGAGGATTCACGTCCTTCTCCTCCAGCTCGTTTGGAGGTGGAGGAGGAGGCAGCGGGATGGGGAACTTCCGCTCCGTGTCCACGTCCACCAAATTCGTTAACGGCAGAAAAATCACCACGAAAAGGTACGACCTCTGGACAGCGAGACGATAAAACACACAAGCGAGGTTCAAACAGCAGTTTGGCTCTGGATGTGAAATATCTCGACTTTTATGTACTTTTTCCTATTTTAAGATCAGCATAAAACACATGATTATTAAACCTATTGTTCTGTATTCTACTGGCAGATCATTTTAATTAAATATGTACGCTGAATTCTTTTCACTTTACTCTGCGACTGATTTTAAAGGAAAAGCGGATTTGTGCGTTCGTGGTGTTTTTAAGGACGTCTGTGCGTGTGTACGACCAGTTAAGGGTCATGTCACAGTCGCATCGAAACAATCACCTAACACCGGGTTCTAAACAGCGAGCTGCCAGTCCAACTTTTGGGTCAATATTAAACCGTTTACACAGTTCACTACATGGCGCTGTGGTTATAAATGTGTTCTTAATGAAAGCTTTGTGTTTGGATGCAGAATCGTAGAGAACGGACAGGAGCGAGTCGAAGTCGAGGAGGACGGCCAATTAAAGTCTCTAACTATAAATGGTAAGGAACAGCTGCTGCGACTGGAACACAAGTAAGCACACCTCGGAGCTCAGTGCAAAGTTAGGACTCAGATGTATGTACCTTTTTTTTTTTTTTTCTTTTTCTTTTCCCCCTTCCTCGCACCCCCACTTAGCACTATTAGATTACCATTATTGTGGGGATTATTATTATTATTACAATGGATTTTCTTTGTAAACCTATTTATGAAGAGGAATGTTAGTATTTAGTGCAAACGTGCTATTCCTTCTAGGGACCATGGTGTAAAGTTATGCTTTTGTTTTTGTTTGGCTTTTACACTCCGGATGGACTTTGCTGTATTGGACTTTAATGCACATTGCCTTTTGGGTCCTGCTTTTGAGCTAAAATAATTTAATGATTAAAAATGGAGAGAGAGAAAAGCATTGTGCATTTAACGGGCATGACTTTGCATTTTTGATCCGAGTTGAGTGAATAATCCTCAGTTTTCTTTAGAACCCTGTTAATAAGCTCGTCTCATGTAAACGCGTGTAATGTTACTCCAACTGTACTGAAATGCAGTCATTATATTATTATTATTATTATTATATTATTATTATTATTATTATATTAAGGGATGTTTTGTTTAAATGAGTTTTTTTCATTAGTACCTGTACACCAGCTAATGATGTTCTTAGTCTTATTGTTGTCATGGAAACGAGCCTATAGACTCGAGGTGTAAGTGATTATGAACCTATGAATTTTGTGGACTTTGTACACGAATTTAAAAAAAAAAACATCAATAAATGTGAGTTTCATCCTTTTCTCTGAGGATACTGCGGCAGCTTCCGGGTGTGTGTGTGTGTGCGCGCGCGCGCACGTGTGCACTGCATGCTACTAACACACTTCCTTCTAGAAGTGATTAACACAGTGTACTTAACATTTTAACAAAAAAATCTTACAGCAGTAAAGCTCAAATCCAATTTAAATTTTATTCAAATATTATAATTTTTTTAACATTTATTTGAACCTGTTGTGATGTCCTTGGCCCATCTGTATCAGTGACTTAAACGTAGGGCTGGGCGATATGACCAAAAATCACATCATGATACTTGACATTTCTATGATACGCATCATGAGACATAACGAACAAACTGTCTGCAAAACAGCAACAAATGAATAAAAAACATTTCACTCGGTCTGATGATATTTTTCTTTAATGCTTACAAAGACAGATTAAGTGAAAAAAAAAATTGTCAAATCAGCGGAATCCATTCCATATCGTTTAATTTGTAATTATTAAAAAGTTTTTTTTTTAATGCATCGCCATACCAACGATATCTCCGAGAAGTGATTATCGTAATAAATGATGTTATATTGATCTATCGCCCAGCCCTACTTAAATGACACAATTGTTCATTTTCTTCTAAACATTCTCTGATTTTTCTCTACATCGCTACAGAAAATAAATAAAACCCAATCAGCACAGAAACATTAGCGTTATGCAACATCAAGAAACTACTGAAGCGAATCCCGACTGTTCAGTGAGTCGGATCGTTTGACTCTGCTCACCAATAAGAGTCGACTCCTAAATTCACAATTAACTTTTGTTTTAAATAAACTTAGCAAACAAACCAGTGATTGTTCTTCTTTTCCTGACTCTAATGTCATATTAACAAGTTAACATAACTTTGCATTGCTATTGATAAATCTGTTTAAATAATTATAAAATTAACGTTGTGTTGCTGTGTCTGTGCCTCCTTAAGAAGATTCATTTCCACAAAAATTTGATCTTTACAAATCCTACCTGAGCCGCTTTCGTTTATGGTCCTAGATCAGATAAATAAAAAAACAATGCTGGACAGAAACAGTGACTGCAGTGACGATATTCAGGGGAAGGATGGAGAAATAGTGATTGACATCACATCTGGGGAATCGATTTATTTATTTATTTATTTGAAGAGTAGTGTAGTGAAATGGGATTTAAGGGGTCGGATTAGAATATGAACCGTGGACAAGATGGACAGATGTGAAATATCCGCATTGTAATGTGAATACTGGCTGAAAACCGGAAACTTCTGCTATAGCGACACCGAACGTCAAACACTGGAGCATTTCCTGCTCCAACCAGAACACCGGGGTTAAAACTGATTTTAAATAAATGTTCTTCTGTCGAAAGAAGACCCATGTCATTTGAAAAGAAATATAAATGAATAAAACAGAGATGAGAATTAAAATAATAAACATGGGTTAAAGTTGCGGCGGCGCAGTGATGATGGAAACACATTAAAAACATTTGACATTATAATTACTTGTAATAAAAAACTGTTTGTTTTTTCCCTCCGCCCGTGTTGCAGTCCTTTACACCCCGGGTTCTGAGACAGCGTTTGTCCCTAATTTTGAGTTCGAGTCGCAAAATTTCACCCAACATGGAATGTAAAAACGAACACATGGAAAGCTAAACGTGTTTTATTTAACGTAACGTAATTTTCTAAAACTTTCACTGTTTGACGTTTGGTTTGGACTCGAGTCAATAACTAACACGCGTGCAGGTTTTGTGTCGTTCTTAAGACTAACCTTCACGTTGCGTGTGTTTGCTGATGTGCATTTTCTCTCGCATTTTTAATATTTGCGCTTTTGCATGGATGAAGCACCAGCAGGGAGGGGTTAAATTTTCAAAAAAAACAAACAAAACAAAATTCTGTACAGATTGTTTCCCCCTTTATGCATGCCCCGCCCTTCATTTCTTTAGGGCAGGCCCTTGACTTGGGTCTAGGGGTGGAGCGTAAACAGAACAAGTCACTTCCTGTCTCTTCCTCCAACTCCGCCCACTCCAACTCCTCCCACTCTCAGTCATCCCAGAGAGAGCGACAGCCAACAACGGGTCAGAATTATTTATTTATTTGTTTGTTTGTCTTCCGGGGGGGTTTCGTTTGTGCAATTTTTTTTTTCAATTCTGAGTCTTTTGTTTTTTTCCTCTCCAGAGCAAAATGGAATGAAAAGGAAAAGACCACCGCTGAAGAGCGAAACAAAAAAGTCCAGAGAGTCGTGAAATATTTCCAAAAGGAGAGACGAGGTCTGTGGCGGTCGTGAGCGTTATAGCATGGATTCGGCGCCATGGTGGAAGGACAAATGGTTTAGTGTTTTTTTGTAGCAGTTAAACATAACTTTTTGAATTATAACTAAAACTTGGTATCGGATTGTTTTTGTGCTGTGAGAAAGTTTTGTTGTTGAATCTACTTTACAATAAAGGACAGCTTGATGAATAATTACCAAAATAGATGTTGAAGCTAGAAATAGCCATCAATTAGAGATGTTTGCGATTTGTTTGTGGGGTTTTTTGTTTGTTTGTTTATTTACCCTAATTCCACGCACTCCTGTAGTTAATGTTTGTTTGCACCAGTAAGATTTCCTAATAAACTTTAGTCGGTTCTGTTTCCCACACTACGATAAACCGAGTAATTTAACCCACATGGATCCTGAGCAGTCATTCGTTCACTGTGAAACATGACACTTGAGTGTGTTTTATGAATGTCGCACTGTTTCTGACCCAGTCTGAGTTTTTACTGCGTCATCAGTTTAATAAACAGCAGAAAGAAGACGAGGAAAAGAAACACAGTGTTGATTTTCACTTCAGTGTAATGGTTTCACGTTTTTTTTTTTTTTTAATCAATTACTTAAACAGCCCCGAAGGAGGACTAGCACAATAGGACAAGCCCTCGTGTGAAACGCCACACTCGGGTGTCTAACTCGTGATGTCACTTCCTCTTGGCTGTAACGGCGCGCAGTAGCGGTCCCCACTTGCTCCTAGCGCTGAGTTTGTGCGTGAGGTCACGCAGGACGCGAGGGCCGTCGTTTTCCTCTGCCTCGGAGCTGATCTCCATCTTCTGCACAATCAGCTTCAGCAGGTTGTGCTGCTTCTCCATGGAATCAGAGAGGTCCTTCAATCTGAACACACATACACACACACTGAGGTCTACTCCACTTTTGGCAACAGAATACTATAAAAAAATGCTACTATTTCTGTTACCTGTGTCTGGGTTACACCCTTGTGTTTGAGTTACCTGTTTGTCTGTTACCCGTGTCTGGTTTACCTGTTTATCTGTAACCGTGTCTGAGTTACCTATTTATCTGTTACCCGTGTCTGGGTTACCTGTAACCCGTGTCTGGGTTACTCCCCTGTGTCTGGGTTACCCGTTTGTCTGTTACCTGTGTCTGGGTTACCTGTAACCGTGTCTGGGTTACACCCCTGTGTCTGGGTTACCTGTTTATGTTACCCGTGTCTGGGTTACCTGTAACACATGTCTGGGTTACACCCCTGTGTCTGGGTTACCTGTGTTTCTGTTTGGTGAGTTCTCTCTCCAGCTGTGTGCACTGCCGTGTGCTGGAACTCAGACGTGCTCTCACTTTGTTCACTTCACCTCCACAGAAGAACCACCTCTGATTCACAGACACAAACATGAATCTGGACAGGTCACGCTGCTTCATGAGCGGTTTGTACGAATAAATATTTATCGTGAGTGTGTGTTTCCGTTACTTTGCCTTTGTAGCACTTGTTAGGAAATTCCTTGACAGAGATTTGGTCGACTTTTTTCACGAACCAGGAAGGCAGGCGCTCCTCCAGATTAGTGTGAAGTTCAATCTGCACGTTATTTCCCATGAGATTTTATTTAATATAAAACCGCACCTGTTCAGAACATCGTGTAACCGTGTATCGGTCACAATGAAGGAGGCGTGGCCTCTATACCTGTCAGTCACAATAAAGAACGCTTGGGTTCTGTGTCTGTCAGATGTAGGGAAAGAGGCGTGGCCTCTCTGCCAGTCAATCTAAGTGATGGAGGCGTGGCCTCCTGTCAGTCTTAGTGAACGAAGCGTGATGTCTGTAAACTGTCAGTCTAAAGCAGGGGTGGGTGCAGGTTTTCATTCCAACCAAGCAGGAGCCACACCTGATTCCACCTGTTTAATCAGTTGATCTTGGCTTTCAAGAGACTCAGGTGTGGCTCCTGCTTGGTTGAAATGAAAACCTGCACCCACACCGGCCCGTTCCGGATAAGATTGGACACCCCTGGTCTAAAGAAAGGAGGCATAGCCTTTGCACCTGTTAGTCTAAATAAATGAGGCGTGGTGGCCTGTCATGTGACATTATCACTGAAATTTGAATGTAGGTCACAGCACTCACCTGCATTCCTATCTGTTTTAAACAGGCGTTGTTCTTTACCTCCGCGATGTCTCCCACAGCCAAACCAATCTACAATAAACCACACAGCATTCATAAATGTTTCACACCTCAGATACTCGAACCATCACTAATGAGCGACGTGGAGGAGGAGTTTGTTGTAAAGCTCACTAGCAGGTTCATGAGCAGAATCGGCACAAGCAGGACGAACCAAATGAAGATGAAGTACGTCAGCACGGGGAAGGGAAGGTGTCTGGCCATGTAGGGTTTCATGAAGTTGTCCTGGTAGTTGATCTCTCCTGCCATCATGGCAAACGTCTGCATCAGCGACAGAAACAAACGGCCAAAATGTTTCTGGAAGACAAAACGATGGAAGGTGGAAGACAAAACGATGGAAGGCATTCTACGTGTTTAATCGTTTCTGCTCATCCACATGTTCATGCATTTATCTTGTTAAAACGATCTTAAGGTTGTATTCCGGCTGTAAAAAAAACAGAACCCTCACCTGTTCGATCATCAGAGCGTAGAAGGCCAGTGCGAACGCCAGGATCAGATAGACGAATATCAGAATGATGCTCAGCAGCGTCTTGCAGATCTCCCGAAACATCACCACGTATATCCCGAACCTCTGGAACCTGCACACACAGAGAGGAAAAGACTGCGAACGACTCTCCATCATGTCAGTGTGTTGAGTAAACACGATTACATTAATTAACAAACCAATGTAAATGAACAAACTACCACCGCTACTGGAACAGCAGGCTTACCGAAAAAACAAACATAAACCCGTGCTCGCAAGTGTTGGCGTAATTAAAAAAAATTATAAGCTTGGGAAACTACCGTAACACACCTTCTGTAAGTACAGATAGACCTTCCAGACCTTCCAGAACCACAACCAATACAGAACATTTTTTGAGTGAACAGGTTTTAGGAAGTGTGTATCCAGTGCCATTTCACACCAATGAAGACTCTTGGGAATTTGGGATAGTGAGCGTGTTGGTGTACCTCTGCAGGTAGAGAAGCAGGTTGACCCAGGAGCCGAGAGACGCCATAGCTCCAGCCTGCCAATGCCACGATTTCTTCACGTTCAGCAGGAGAGGAATGACGAAGAGCAGAGAGCAGATGGTCGAGCACCAGTCCATCACGTTTGACGCGTCCTGCAGGTACTTTAACTTCTGGCGAGTGGAAAACGATTCGTTCAGCTGTTCGGACTTCGATAGCGTCTACAAGATTTAATTGCAGATCGCAAAATCCGGTGTGGAATAATTCATAATCGTACCTGCTGGAACATCTGCACTACTTCTTTACCGACTGCGTATAAATTCATCGCCAGGACCAGAAACATGCAGGTTGTGATGAAATAACACTGCTGTAAAATAAGAAAAACCAAACACA
>JAFFST010041018.1:6460-21685 GCA_022414735.1 Noturus placidus
TGCCATGCAAGGTGCTAGCTTGCCATTGGGGGCAACTTAGGGTTCAGTGTCTTGCCCAAGGACACTTCGGCATGGGATCACCCGGGCCGGGATTCGAACCGCCAACCCCACGGTTGGTGGATTAGTGGACAACCCGCTCTACCGACTGAGCGTGATGAGTGTGTCTCATTTGTAAGTCGCTTTGGATAAAAGCGTTTGCTAAATGAATAAATGTAAATGTTTCGATGGACTTTAACAGGAAACATGGCAAGCTGCCAAATTTATTAACAAATTCACAAAGACTGGAAGTGTTGCAGACCGAACGAGAAGGAGACAAAACAGTACAATACAAGAGCAGCAGGGAAGACCAAAACGTAGCAGTTCGTTTGACTTTAGTAATGCACAATAATGGTGTTCAGCTGGACCACACGCAACCAGGCCTGATTACTGCAAACCCTGTTCAATCAAATCAACACCTAAATACGAATTTTTCAACAGCATGAAGTTGGTCCAATGGTCTTACTCAGTAACACACTATGCCAAAGTTGAAAGAAATTTGAGAAATGATGAGGAAGAATGTGATTGAAAGGAATCAGTCTGGGAAGGGTTGGGAAGCTATTTCAAGGGCTCGGGGACTCCAAAGAACCACAGTGAGAGCCGTTATCTCCAAATGGAAAACAAACTCAGCTCAGTAGTGAACCTTCCCAGAAGTGGCTCACCTTCTAAATTTCATCCAAAAGCACAACAACAACTCATCCAGGAAGTCAGAAAAAGAGTCAAGGACAACATGAAAGCATCTACAGGCCTCTCTTGCGTCAGTAAAAGTCACTGTTCATGACTCCACTATCAGAAAGACACTGAGAAAAAATGGCATCCATGAAAGAGTGGTGAGGTGAAAACCACCGTTAACCCAGAAGAACATTAAAGATCATCTGAATTTTGCCAAAAAAACACCTTGATGATCCTCAAACGTTTTGGCAGAATGTTCTGTGGACTGGTGAGTCGATGGTTGGAGGACAGGGGTCCTTTACATCTGGTGTAAACCAAATGCAGAATACCACAAAAAGAACATCATAACTACGGTCAAGCATGGTGCTGGAGTGTGATCATGTGGGGATGCTTTGCAGCTTCAGGACCTGGGCCCTGCTGTTTCCCTGAATAATTGAAGGAAACATTCTGCTCTCTACCAGAAAATCCTAAAGGAGAATGTCCGGTCTTCAGTCCGTAAGCTGAAACTCAATCACAAATGGATTCTGCAGCAAGACAATGATCCAAAGTAAGTGAAAGACTGATCTCCAGTTATCGGAAATGTTTATTAAATGTTTATTAACCTTATTGTGTGCTTACTCAGATTGCCTTTGTTTTATGTTGTATTTCATTTGAACATCTAAAACTATTTAATATGAAATAAACACAAAAACAGAAGAAATCACTTTTTCACACCACTGTATATATAAATATTCGTCATTGATTATACTTCATTCAGGCACTGAATTGCCTTCATGAGCATATAAAAGAAAAAAAATAATGGTATAAGCTAATGAGTATTTTTTTTCTTGAACACAGGAATGAATTTCTAAATAATGATAACTGTCTCCATATCATGGTTAAACTAAGCTGTGATAACTGATACAGTGCCCTCCATTAATATTGGCACCATTGGCAAATAAGGCTGTGAAAAATTGTCTTTATTGTTTAACCTTCTGATCTTTTGTTAAAATAGAATTGCAAACAATTGCAAAACAGGTTTATCCAAAAATATTTTTGTTAAAAATAGGTGTGCAACAATTTTAGTCAATACTTTGTGCTTCCTCCTTTTGCCAAGATAACAGCTCTGAGTCTTCTCCTATAATGCCTGATGAGGTCTAAGAATACATGGCAAGGGATCTGAGACCATTTCTCCATACAGAACCCCTCCAGATCCTTCACATTTCGAGGTCCATGCTGGTGGACTCTCCTCTTCAGTTCACCCCACAGGTTTTCTATGGGGTTCAGGTCAGGGAACAGGAATGGCCATGGCAGGATCTTTTGATCAATATGTTGATATGTTGATTGTGGTCAGTAAACCATTTTTGTGTTGATTTTGGTGTATGTTTTGGATCATTGTCCTGCTGGAAGATCCAACCATGGCCCATTTGAAGCTTTCTGGCAGAGGCAGTCAGGTTTTCATTTAATATCTATTGATATTTGATAGAGTCCATGATGCCATGTATCCTAACAAAATGTCCAGATCCTCTGGCAGAAAAACAGAGTCAAAACATTAAAGATCCACCTCCATATTTAACCGTGTGCATGAGGTAATTTTCCATATGGCTACCTCTCTGTGTGCACCAAAACAACCTCTGGTGTTTATTCCCAAAACGCTCTATTTTGGTTTCATCTGACCATAGACCCTGATCCCATTTGAAGTTCCAGTAGCGTCTGGCAAACTGAAGATGCTTGAGTTTGTTTTTGGATGAGAGTAGAGGCTATTTTCTTGAAACTCTTCCAAACAATTTGTCCAATTCCAGGTTGGGAACTTCTTAATTATTGTCCTGATGGTGGAAATGGGCATTTTCAATGCTTGTGCTATTTCCTTATAGTCACTTCCCATTTTTTGAAGCTCAACAACCTTTTGCTGCACATAACAGCTATATTCCTTGGTTTTACCCATCGTTACGAATGACTAAGGGAATTTGGCCTATGTGTTCCCTCATAATTATACCCCTGTGAAACAAGAAGTCATGGTTGAACAATTTCCTGTTCAACCAGGTGTAAAAAAAAGTGGGAATATGCTTCAAATATATTTTTCTCATATAACTGCCAATAAATATTGCACACCTATATTTAACAAAGATTTTTTTTTTAAATATAAACCTGTGTTGTTTTCAATTGTTTGATATCCATGAGAGCAGAGTATTTTTGTGATTTTTTTTAAACAAAAGGTTAAACAATAAAGACAAATTTTCACAGCCTTCTTTGCTCATATTTACCAAGGGTGCCAATATCAGTGGAGGGCACGGTAACTGACCTCACTTTTATTGAAAGAGTGCAAATACCCAACTAAACAAATACTGAATTTGATTCTAAAATGCTATCCCAGATTAGGTATAACCTGATCAACAAAGTGTATATTGATAAACTAAATGTTCTTATCAAGTTTTAATCTTACGATCTCTAAAATCCTCGCACTAAACTTTAGGTATTCATGCAGCATGTTCATGCTCAGGATCTGGACACACACACACACACACACACACACACAAATGTACGTGCAAATACACAATGGACCATTAAGATACCACTTTATTGTCACATCTCAATAAAAGTGATGTCGACTGAGGGTTCCTCCCAGAGAGGGAGGGGGGCATTTAAGACAGAGAAAAAGCAATATAAGGGGTCTGAGATCTGGTAGAGATGGCAGTACCTGTGCTTGACCTGAAGAGTGTGGACAGATCCACTCTAACTCCCACCATGGCACGGAGTATAGCTATACTCTGTTTTCTGGCCCTGGTATTGACCTGTGGCCTCCAGGTGAACGCAATGCGGGGTAAGAGATAATCAATGCTTTGAACAGTTTGTAGCATCATATTGTAATATTTGTAATATACAATTATACAACTATACTTGTATACTATGTCTGCTAAGTGAATAAATGTAAATGTAATGTACTTATTTATCATAGTATACATTTACAACTATTTATACTATGTGTAACAGCACCAAATGACTCTTAAATCATGAGCAATGTCGACAGGACGTTTTTGAAAATGTTATATGAAGAAGCACAGTTTCAGAGAGGAGTAAGAGTGTAAGGATATTTAGATTAAAACACTTATATACATATAAGTTAAAAGTAACAAGAAAATATACAAATAAGAGATGCAGGTTCACAGAATTGTGTAGGAATTGGCAACAGGGCGGCTGGGGCTCAGTCGGTAGAGCGGGTTGTCCACTAATCCACTAATCGTAGGGTTGGTGGTTCGAATCCCGGCCCGGGTGATCCCATGCCGAAGTGTCCTTGGGCAAGACACTGAACCCTAAGTTGCCCCTGATGGCAAGCTAGCACCTTGCATGCAGCTCTGCTACCAATGGTGTGTGAGTGTGTCTCATTTGTAAGTCGCTTTGGATAAAACCGTCGAATAAATGTAAGAATTGCTTGTTCGTTTTTTTTTTTCTAGTTTAAAATTTGAATTTTACTGTGTATTAAAAGTCAAAGAGAAAAGGGAACTAAAATGATCCAGAAGTTTCATCATAGAAGAAATAACCAGTATTAGATAGGATCGATCTTGTGCTATTGCGCATCCTGTTTGCAGATGTAAAAGTTCATGTCTCATTAAAGAAATGTCACAGTGACACTGCACATGGGTGACTAGTGGAAAATCTTTGGGGTGTTCTGTAGTGTCATGGATCAACTGTTTAAATTTTCTCACTGAAGTACAACCTTCAAAAATGAATAACTCCAATGTGACTCGTTTCAAAATTTCGCTTAATGTCTTGTAATGCTTCTTCCCCCAGTGCGCCGGAGCAACCATGTTGGCAACATTTGCAGCATGTGGGGAAATTTCCACTTTAAAACATTTGATGGAGATGTCTACCAGTATCAAGGCACTTGTGAATATAACTTAGTCTCTGACTGCCATGGGCCTGTACAGGGTTTCTCTGTACATATGAAAAGAGCAGAGACCCCTGGGAACCCACAAATCATCAGAGTGCTGGTCACTATAGGAGACCTGGCCATTGGGCTCACCAAGAATATGGTTATGGTCAACGGCGAAATGTAAGACAGCTAATTCTAAAAAGGAAATGCAACAATAACAGTGAACCATTGTGTTGTTTTGTTACGGTTACTTTACTAACCCTCTATGAGCTGAATAATCATTGCTTTTTGTCCCTCAACTCTTTCTTTCTTTCTTTCTTTCTTTCTTTCTTTCTTTCTTTCTGTGTCTCACATTAGTGTAAAACTCCCACACTATGTAGCAGGGGTGATGCTTGAAGAGAACTCTATCTACATTAAACTTTACGCCAAACTGGGCCTCACTGTCACATGGAACAAAGCTGATGCTATCATGGTAATATCACTATTGAAATGTCCACTTTTCCCAGTAGAAAAGATATCGACAATATATTCTCAAAGTAAAAAAAGTATTGTCATTTGAGACGAGAGAAGAGTTTGTGAGCTGTACGAGCTGTTAGTGAAAGTGCATTGGAGGGACAACATTAAAAAAAAAAACCTCTGTTTAGTGCAAGTCATTAGAATCATTTGCACAACCCATAGAATGGTTGTTGAGTGATTTAGCATATTGCATTGACATAGCCTTGTAAGGGCAAGTTCATTTCTGATCATCACTTTTCCGAGAGCCAAAGTTTATGTTTACTAAATTTACTTTGCTGCTGTTGCATTTCAGCAGCTTATTAATTCATACAACATATACGCAAGTAGATTGAAAATGTTGTGTGAATTTCAATAATGTAAACGATTTTAGAAGCTCATATGTCCTCAAGTTCAAACAAATTAAACTATGATGAAAAAGAGATGAGGTAAAATCTTTGAATTTTGAAGGAGGAGACACAGAAAACTGTGCACTAGTTCAGTACAGAGCATTCAGTACTATGACAACAAAGTGTGTGTGTGTGTGTGTGCGTGTGTGTGTGTGTGTGTGTGTGTGTGTGTGTGTGCGTGTGTGTGCGTGTGCGTGTGTGTGGGTATCTTGGTGGGAACCTATCCCCACAATTACCAGAATATCTGATTATTTTTGACCTTGTGGGGACATTGGCTGGTCCCCACAAAGAAAACTGCTTTTCTAAGTAAGGAAGTAAGTAAGTAAATAAATAAATAACCCTGAAGCTGTAATAAAAAAATAAAAATAATTTGAAAAACTATAAGAGATTGCTACGGTAAGATTTAGGGATATAGATAGTATTAACTAGCTTCATTAATGATTATATGAATGGAAGGTCCTCATACGGATATTAAGACAAATGTGTGCAAAGAAGCCATGTGAAAAGTTTAAGTTACAAAAAAACTACTATGTGAACCAAATACATTTCTTTGCCTTTCTAAACCAGCTGGAACTGGACACCAAATATTCTAACCATACCTGTGGACTCTGTGGAGATTTCAACGGGGTTCCTGTTTTGAACGAGTTCTTAAGGGATGGTGAGTTGCACCAAAATAGCTTTTATTAATAATTCTCTTAACACAAATATACGATATATTACAGTATACAATGTAAGCCAAGGAGGAAGAAGTCTTCTCTGAGCAAGTGTGCTGGAATAGTTGAATAGATGCTTTTATCATATTATCTCACACAGGTCGTGTAACTGGCTTCATTGAATTTGGCAACATGCACAGGATCCACAACCCCAGTAACTTCTGTGAAGACCCTTATGAAGAATTTGACATTGAAGAAAACACGGTTGACAAGTGCCAATCATTCGTAAGACGTAGAAAATTCTTCCAGCGGCATTTATTACTTTGAAATGACATGTTGCGCAATGAAAATGTGTCAGATATTGATTATGTTACTGAATCGTGTTTACCTAGTCTGTAATGTGTCCTACTGCCCGATTCATATTCGTTAGGAAAAAGCTCATTATTTGCATTAATTTGTTCACAAAGTACTAATTTAATTGGGTTGTTTTACACGAACCACTTGAGGAAAGTGATGTTTGTGCTTGCCATATGTGCAGAGAGAAGACTGTTCCGACCTGCTGGTGGATGAAACCTGGTCCATGTGTAGGAATGTTTTAAATCCAGAACCTTATGTCCAAGCTTGCACGATGGACAAGTGCAGGAGTCGCCCTGGGGACACTGAGGACACTACTCACTGCAGCACCCTGTCCGAGTACTCGCGTCAGTGCTCCCATGCAGGGGGAAGCCCACCTAACTGGAGAACACCAACCTTTTGTAGTAAAGACTTTAATACTGCTATTATTACTACCTTTAAATCATCTGGAATGACTAGTCACAACCTACTGACCTGAGAGAATGCAGTCCTGTGTCCAATTATTATTGCTCAGCTAGTTTAAATACGGTCCTGACCCAAGCCGCTTTGATCTGATGCTGTTTTTTTTTTTTGTGTGTGTGTGTGTTTTTTTTACTCGCTTAGCTGTAACTTGCCCCTTTAACATGGAGTACTCTGAGAGCGGTTCGCCCTGTCTGGATACGTGCACACACACAGACACCAGCTCACTGTGTGAGGAACACAAGATGGATGGCTGCTTCTGCCCATCTGGTCAGTCACAAGTATACACCCAAGTATACAGACAAGTAGTCACATGACCAAAAATGAAGTCTTCTACCATTTATCTTATTCTAAAATGTGATTCTGATTTTGGCTGCTGCAGGTACTGTGTTTGATGATATCTCTGAGAGAGGCTGTATCCCTCAGGAACAGTGCCAGTGTCAGTACCACAAGAACGCGTTCAACCCTGGAGAGGTTCTAGTCAAGGATGATGAAGAATGGTAAGTGCAATTTTGATTGGCATATACAAAATCATTTCAATTCTATTCTAATGCAATCAACATGACGTTCACATTTTAATCTATAACCACATCATAGCAAGTCATTACAGTTACGTTATTCATCCTGAAAGTGTATTGGTTTATTGAGATGCTGCAGACTGATAGCGCTGTGTGTCTTAGTGTGTGTCACCGGGGAAGGTGGATCTGTGAGAGTCTGTCTGTCCCAGCTGTGTGTGCTATGGAGGAGGGTTCCCATTTCACTACTTTTGATGGAAAAGAATTTACCTTCCATGGAAACTGCTATTATGTTCTTTCCAAGGTAAGTAAATTACCAAGAATAAACATGCGAAAGATGTCACCAGGGTTGTTGATACGACTCTCGGATTGTGCAATGAAATCCACAATGACACGACTGTTTACCTTACATGTAATCGCTTAATCATGTAGGCTTTATCCAGAAACATTTCTATATTCATTCTTTAACTACATATAGTATATACCATCTCAACTTTGTAAATCTCACACAGATCTGGTTTACTCTGTGAGCCATTTAATTTAGCAGTAACGTTTAAATTGCGATGTTTTCTATGTTACGTTCTCTTTTCTGTAGGACTGTGTGGGCTCAAAGTTCACTGTTTTGGGACAGCTTATTCCATGTGTCGCCCAGCATACAGACACATGTGTGAAGTCAATTGCATTACTCCTCAACAATGACAAGAGCAATGTGAGCATCAATTTTCCAATCTGTCAACCATTGATGCATATCATCACACTATAATTGAAATTATGATAATAACAAAATAACAAAAAATCCACAAAATGTATAAACCGTACTGTTACGGGACATGCTAAGTCCTGTCAAAAAGCCCAATAAAAGGTGATGCTGTCTAACTTGATGATGGATCTGTCTTCTTCAGGCCTTAATCATCAAAGATGATGGCATAGTAAGGCACAATGGAGATATAATACTCCCTTACACCACTGGTAAGTATGATTTTATTACAGCATTTTAAGTCTGTACTATATGAGCAGTGATAAATAAAAGAGTATGTTCAAATTACAGTATAATGCTTTGTGTGAATGTAAAATAGTGATATTGGTTTCTATAGTAACTGTTGTGTTTACTACTGGTGTTTATAGGGCCCTTATAACTAATAATTCACTTAATACATATCCAAACACAGCACCATTTGACCCATATTGTGTTCATATTTCTACAAGTTTGAATATTTCATGCGTGAAGCTTGAAATACGATATATAGCTTCATTGTAGTGCTATAATCTGGATTTTTGTTATCTTTGATGCGAAACTCCAACCTTCACCTTTGTAAGCCCTTTGGTTCTTTGTTTCCCAGCTGAATTCACCGTATTCAGACCATCGTCCTTCCACATCATGTTGCAGACCACTTTTGGGCTCCATATCCAGGTGCAGCTGGTTCCACTCATGCAGATCTACATCACCCTGGATAAGAGCTTCCACACCAAGACCTGTGGTGAGTGCTCGTTTGTCATTTAATTATTAGATGATTAAACAAGAAATTGTCAAACAAGTAGGTATAAGACAACATAACAGCGTGATTGTCTAATTGTCTAATGTATGTAAGACCAACTCCAGGTTGAACACGCTGATATCACTGGGAGGGAAATTAACCTTGTCTTGTAAACGCTTCCCTTCTCTCAATGCTGTTTTGGCGCAGGTCTGTGTGGAAACTTCAACTTGGTGCTGTCTGATGAACTGACAAGCCCACAAGGTGTTGTTGAAGGGACAGCCACATCCTTTGGGAATTCCTGGAAGGCTCAGTCCAACTGTCCGGACCAAACAGAGAGGCTCGATGACCCCTGCAGCTACAACATTGACAGTGGTGAGAAGACCTTTACTGAAACTTCAACATTCTTTTCTCATGCTTTTCTCTCAAAAATTAAGTTACAGTAGTAATAGACAAAAATGACCCCTTATGAACCTGATTGTGGTATTACTAATGAAGATTTAATGATCTTTAGAGAGCTATGCAGAGCACTGGTGCTCCAAACTGAAGGAGAAGGAAGATGTGTTTGCCAAATGCCATTCTACTGTTAACCCTGAAAACTACTACAAGGTAACCGGAGCATTTTGGAACACTTTTTAACAACATTTTAAAAAAAAATAAAAAAATTCAGTGCAATACATTGTCTTTGACCATATACAGAGGTGTAAATACTCAAGCTGCATTTGTGAGAAGAGCGAAGACTGCTTGTGCGCTGTTTTCTCCTCCTACGTTCGGGCATGCGCAGCAAAGGGGGTGTTCCTGCAAAGCTGGAGAGACACAGTGTGTGGTAGGAATCAACCTTTTTTTTTTTTATCAATGTGTGCTAGCATGACAAAATATATGGTAATGCTTTCAATATTGTTCAATAAGAGATGAAGCAGTAACAAAAAAGTAGTACGGATTTAACCCCTAAGAAACTACTATTAACTGCTAATGAATGGGTAATTACTCAGAAAGTAATACTCACATAATGATTCGGTGGTTCATAATGAGCTAGGCAATAATTACATGGCTTGTAAATTTTAGTGGTTAACACATTTGGCTCGCATCTCCATGGGTTGGGGTTTTTAATGCCACCCCATGCTTCGAGGGTTTCCTCTGTGTTCATAGACATGCATTGTAGGCTGATTGGCATTTTCAAATTGTACAAAGTGTGTGATTGTGCCCTACAATGGGTTGGCACCCCATCCAGGATATCCGCCTTGTTGTGTCCAGAGTTCGACTCAAGGCTCCCCCACGACCCTGTGTAGGATAAATGGTACTGGAAATGAATGGATGGATATACATAAAAGTTTAATGGAGTTGTGATCACATGAACGAGGGGACCCAGAAGCAGAACAGAGACTCAATACCTGAAGGTTAACAGGTTTTATTGAGGAGGTACTGTAGGAGTGTGTGGGAAAGATGTGTGGTAGTTCTGTCAGTAGAGGTTGGGACTGCACTCGAAGCCGGAACGATCTGGCTGTGAGTGGCTGGAGAACTGGGGTTATATACTCCACTGATTGGTGAGCAGATGAAGGACAGGTGTGCTCTATGATTACATCAAGGAGAGGCATGAAGTGGAGCGCTATGCCCAGACACTCACGTACAAATACAAACAGAAGCGAGAGGGAAGGAAGATCCTGGAAACACGGGGAAGGGGAAAAACAGGAAATCACATGGCCCAGACAATGACAGATGAAACACAAGAACCTATTCTACTATCCACAGTGTTTTAGATTGAACGCTCAATAGATAAGTAGATAGATACTGTATATACACAGTATATATAACGTTTATTAACAGTTAATAGTAGCTATGTGTGAGTTATAGATTAGTATTGTACAGTGTTTGCAAATATTTACCTTATTTTCCTTATTTCTCTTACAAATACAGAGAAATACACCAAAAGCTGCCCAGATTCCCAGACTTTCATCTACAAGCTTCAGCAATGCCAGCACACATGTGATTCTCTTAGCTTGGAACGTCAGGGCTGCAGCACTGACTACGTGCCCGTGGATGGGTGCGCCTGTCCAGAGGGGCTCTATGAGAGTGAGAATGGTGTCTGTGTGGCCATGGACAAATGCTCCTGCTATTACAACGGAGCGCACATTAAACCTGGAAAGTCAATCAACATCAACAACGAGCACTGGTAAGTGGTTAACATTCACTCCGAAACATGGCGTGTGTTAAATACATTGCAATTAAAGCAAATTCTTAACACTGCAATGTATGTGTTCTCTTAGTATTTGTACAAATGGAAAGCTTCAGTGCCAGTCCTGGAGGCCTCGCAGTAAAGGTTAGTCAATTTCCCTTTACGCAACAATAAGTTGACAGAAATGAAATGAACACATTCCTACAGAGTTCTTTTTCCCCCGTCAGTTTTAAACAGAGCTAATAAAATGCTTCACGAGCATATATAAATGTTGCACCCTTCTTACACCTCTCTATATCCCTCAGATTGTTATGCTCCAAAGGTCTTCTTTAACTGCAGTACAGCAGGGCCAGATCAGCATGGGTTAGAGTGTGCACAAACATGTGCACAAAGAAACGTCGACTGTGTGAGTATCCTACACATATTGTGCTTGTATTTTCTTTTAATCTACAGGAAAGTCCGCTGACTTCCAAACTGTGGTCCCTTTAGTGCTTTTATCACAGGAGAAACAACACCACAGCTCTGTTTATGAAACTGTTCGTTTGTAAAACACCCAACTGAACACTGTAATTCCATATTTTGGATCAAACCTATTCATGCATGCCAACTGTACACCTGTACCAACATTTATGGCATTTAGCAGACAACCTTATCCAGAGCTATGTACAATTATCTAATGTATACAACTGAGGGTTAAGGGATTCTTCCTATCTGGCCTCCGAGGTTCACTGTCATGCAGAGTTTATTTCCAACCCTAATCAAACACACCTGAACAAGGTCTTCAAGATTAGTAGAAAATTACAGGCAGGTAAGTTTGGAGGATGGAGCTAAACTCCACTGGTGCTAATATCAACAGTATTATCATTTTAGACCTCATTGACAAGTATAAGCGATTGTTTGTCAATCATAAACACAATTACTGTACAATACTGTCCGTTTTTCTTATTTCTCATGCTTATATTATATCTGCTAATTTCTCAAAAATGCATGAATAAAGTAGGCTTTTCCCCGGAAAAAAAAAACAATTTAAAAAATAAGTCAAATAAAAACAAAATAAAATAATTAAAAAAAAAAAAAAAACAGCTGGTGCCAAATACATGCGGTAATCACTCAAAAAAAAAAAAAAAAAAAAGAACAATTAAAAACCGCCAAGCAACCAACTTTATAGTTATTGGACCACTTGAGATGGATTAACCCAATGAAAAATTCTTTACATACTTGAAAAGACTATTTATGCACTTAAGTATGCTTAGCTTGCACACTATTTGCTTTACTTTTCAAACGTTTCATGATTTTATCGAGATGGTAGCAATTGCATTCACATAACACAAACAATTAACCGTTGTAGACTAAAATCTGAAGTATCGCTTACACGTGTTCTTTTTCTTAAAAGTGTGGTTTTATCTTTTAATTTTGTGTCTCATTTCAGTATCTCGCAGACTGTGAGTCAGGATGTCAGTGTCCTGAAGGCCTGCTTGATGATGGCCGTGGTCACTGCGTTATGGAGCATCAGTGCCCCTGCAAACATGACAATCACTTTTATCCTTCAGGTTATGAAATCATAAATGGGTGTAACAAATGGTACGTTCTCCGGGTGTTAAAATATTGGGTATACTATTTCAGTATTGAAACGAGTGCAAATAAGCTACAGCAAATGTCTGTATTGTATGAATGTACAACCCCAGCACGGGTCTGCTTTATAGTACTTTTATTTGTATTATTGTAAATTGTAAGGTTTTGTCAATTGTGCTAAATGTTTCAGTAATAGTTAGTGATGAATTATTATGATAATAATAATAATAATAATAATAATAATAATAATAATAATAATAATAATAATAATAATAATAAGTCTAAATTGTCTATTTTATTATTTCCAAGCACATGTAAATATGGCAATTGGGATTGCACCAAGAATAAATGTCCTGGAACGTGCGCCATCTATGGCAGTGGACATTACAACACTTTCGATAAGAGAAGATTTGGTTTTAGTGGGGACTGTAGTTACATAGCTGTCCAGGTATCTATTGTTTCACATTGTTTGCCAAATTTCTTTTACAACTTTCAGTATTTTGTTAACAGTCTGATACATTGATTACAAATGTTAATCATAGGGGAATATCCCTACTGTGTCATAGCCATATAATCTATTCAGCATGCATGAATACCCCGAGGTCATATGGTCACTTGTTTGTTTGCTAATAATACTCATTTCTACTGCTTTAAAGGACAAGTGTGGAAATAAGACCGGGACATTTCATGTGATCACAGAGAACGTACCATGTGGGACAACAGGGACCACTTGTTCCAAAGCTGTTCGGATTGCATTGGGCGTAAGAACATCTTATTAATCAATTATAGTTTATAAGTCTTAGGCACCCATGTTTGTAATACACATTTTCCTCTAAATGTTAATTTTATGATCTGTGCATTATTGCCCATTGCGCAATACAATTCAATGTTGCTGAAGGATGTTTGTATGTAAGTAAAGAAAGCAAGTTATATATATATTTTAAAAACACTTTTCAGACAAAAAACATCATGAAAAAAATTCTGAAAGATGCTCGACCCCCCCCCCCCGATAAATTCATTATAAAACTGAGACTACAAATACTGACCACGTATTTTCACTTTGTGTTGTATTACGTACTATGCAGAAATGTTTAATTTGATCATTTCTGAAGGCATCTTTGCTTTACATTATTTCTTTTAAAATAGAAGGAAAAAATACAGAAGAAGAAATGAAAAAAAGAAGAAATAAAAAATAATAATAATAATACAAGATTGAACAATTATATGTGCTGTACTTACACTATGCTTTGTTTTGTTGTCCATCTCAACAGGAAACAAAGCTGGAGTTGAGAGATGGTGAAATGACAGATTATGGGGCTACAACTGGTAATTTCAACGTGAAAAACGTGGGTCTTTACCTGGTCATACAGACTGACATTGGCCTAACAGTGTTATGGGACAAGAAAATGACAGTCCACATCATTCTTCAACCCCAGCATATGGTGAGTCAAAAGTACTGAACCAAATTAAATTGTTTGCTTTTAATTAGCATATCACGTATCAACCCATGTTATTCTTATCACCACTTATAAGGCTGGATATTGATAACTAATTGCTTTCCAGGGAGAGGTTTGCGGATTGTGTGGAAACTACAATGGAAATGGCATGGATGACTTCACCACTCAAGGCTTGTTACATGTGTCCGATGTTCTAGAGTTTGCAAACAGCTGGAAAGTACGAAGCGAGTGCCCAGATGCTAAACCAGACACTAATACATGTTTGAAAACGCCTCACCGCCACACTTGGGCAGAAATTCAGTGCAGCATCATTAAATCTGACACTTTCAAAGAGTGCCACAGTAAGGTACAGTCAAGCAAAGTTTATCTTTGCAAAGCCATTATTTAAATCACATCATTTTAAATGGGACAAAGATATCATGTAGACATTTGGTTGAATATATGTATGTGCAGGTGGAGTTGACCCCATATTTTGAAAGCTGTGTAAAAGACGCATGTGCATGTGACGCTGGTGGGGACTGCGAGTGTTTCTGCACCGCTGTGGCAGCTTATGCACATGCCTGTAATGAAGCAGGAGTCTGTGTGGACTGGAGAACCCCACAGATCTGTCGTAAGCCTCTTCTCTTCTATAATATTCAATGCCTAGGTATCCAGCAAATAAAATATAGTTGACTGATATTAGTGACTTAATACCATATACTGAAAGGTACATTTTAAGTAATGTTCATACAATTGTATTTACTTTAATACAAATTGTATTTGCACATAATTTAAAAAAAAAACAATAAAGAAAAGAATAACGATAGAGATAAAGAAATAATACTTTGCAGTGTTTTGAAACATAGTCCTAAACATAAACCTAAAACTCTCAATTACTGTATATCACACAATGGAATATAACTGAGACAGTTATATTTTAGAAATGTGTCAAACAGAATCAAGAGAGGTATACCATAAATCCATGGCACTACACAATACAGATTAAGCTTGACAAAATCCTTATTGGGATGCTAAATTGATTTGGGGCGGCTGTGGCTCAGTCGGTAGAGCGGGTTGTCCACTAATCCACTAATCGTGGGGTTTGCGGTTCGAATCCCGGCCCGGGTGATC
>JAFFST010041018.1:23091-30591 GCA_022414735.1 Noturus placidus
ATATGACTCCTACTTCCCCCTGAGTCACCAGTGCCTGATTTATGCTACTTTAAGTCACTTACGATTAGCATACTAAATATCTAAGTCAACATGCATCTCAAAGCTCTCAGAACTGACACTTTAGATATTGTCTGCAGGTTTCTATTATTTCATTACTGAAAGTAATTTCTATTTTATTGTACCATTTGCTCATTCTTGTGCAATTTGAGTTGTGTAGAGTAGCTACCAGACTTGCACCAAAGTCGTGAAAATTTTCTTGAAATGCTGCATGCAAAAGTATCTAGTGCACCCAAGAAAATAGGAGACATATAGTTACTCAATGCCCTAATCGAATGAATATAAAATTTGTTTATTAAGTTTACTCTTATATCATCAGTGATAATACTTAATAAATGCACTTTGTCTCTTAAAGGGTGCTGCAGTTACAATGGAACACAGTATAATGAGTCTGATGTCATATACAATGTAACGGACAACATGGGAACATGTTACTATGCTATATGCAAAAATAGCACTGTTATCAATGGCAGCTATCCCTGCCCCACACCACTACCATCAACGACAACCGAAAGCACCACCCAGAGCACAACAGGGCCCTCTACTACTACACATACTACCTATATATCAACCACAGCCCTTACAGAAACCTCCACATCAATGCAAACTGAGCCAACATCTACCACTGGATCAACTACCCAACCAACAACTACTCCAGTGGGGTCAACAACTACAATTCCACTATCAAGTACAACGGCTGAAGGAAGCACAACAATTCAAACTGAGCTAACATCTACCACTGGAACAACTACCCAACCAACACCTACTCCAGTGGGGCCAACAACTACAACTCCACTATCAAGTACAACAGCTGAAGGAAGCACAACAATTCAAACTGAGCCAACAACTACCACTGGAACAACTACTCAACCAACAACTACTACTGTGGGGCCAACAACTACAACTCCACTATCAAGTACAACAGCTGAAGGAAGCACAACAATTCAAACTGAGCCAACAACTACCACTGGAACAACTACCCAACCAACACCTACTCCAGTGGGGCCAACAACTACAGGCACTACAACATGCTTTCCTATATGTGAATGGTCTGAATGGTTTAACGTGGATGACCCAATTACAGGAGGGGGAAATGATTTTGAAACATATGAAAATATCACTAAGAGTGGAAACAAAATATGTGAACATCCAGAAGACATACAGTGCAGATGTTTACAACGCCCTGATATGTCTCTGGAAGAATTTATAAAAGAGTCAGGTCAGGTTGTTCAGTGTGATGTTTCATTTGGTTTAAAATGTGAAAAGGGGAAACAGACAGCAAGGCCATTCAAATGTTTTGATTATGAAATTAGAGTACTCTGTTGTGAATGTATTTCTACACCAACATCAACAGCAACATCTACAACTGGAACAACTAC
Source organism: Noturus placidus (assembly GCA_022414735.1). Classification (NCBI taxonomy): domain Eukaryota; kingdom Metazoa; phylum Chordata; class Actinopteri; order Siluriformes; family Ictaluridae; genus Noturus; species Noturus placidus. The sequence continues at coordinate 24,528 of JAFFST010041018.1, forward strand.
CCAACCAACAGCTATTCCAGTGGTGTCAACAACTAAAACTCCACTATCAAGTTCAACAGCTGAACGAAGCACAACAACTCAAACTGAGCTAACATCTACCACTGGAACAACTACCCAACCAACAACTACTTCAGTGGGGTCAACAACTACAACTCCACTATCAAGTACAACGGCTAAAGTAAGCACAACAATTCAAACTGAGCTAACATCTACCACTGGAACAGCTACCCAACCAACAACTACTTCAGTGGGGTCAACAACTACAACTCCACTATCAAGTACAACGGCTGAAGGAAGCACTATCAAACCAACAACTACTCCAGTAGTTACAACTGAATTAAGCACATCTCAGTCAACATTTACAGTTAAGACAGGGCCAACGACCAGTAAAGTTCCTAAACCTCAATTCAATGAAACTACAACTGAATCAACAACTCAGAAAACAACTACCCAACCAACAACTACTCCAGTGGGGTCAACAACTACAACTCCACTATCAAGTACAACGGGTAAAGGAAGCACAACAATTCAAACTGAGCTAACATCTACCACTGGAACAACTACCCAACCAACACCTACTCAAGTGGGGTCAACAACTACAACTCCACTATCAAGTACAACGGGTAAAGGAAGCACAACAATTCAAACTGAGGTAACATCTACCACTGGAACAACTACCCAACCAACAACTACTCCAGTGGGGTCAACAACTACAACTCCACTATCAAGTACAACGGGTAAAGGAAGCACAACAATTCAAACTGAGCTAACATCTACCACTGGAACAACTACCCAACCAACACCTACTCCAGTGGGGTCAACAACTACAACTCCACTATCAAGTACAACGGGTAAAGGAAGCACAACAATTCAAACTGAGCTAACATCTACCACTGGAACAACTACCCAACCAACAACTACTCCAGTGGGGTCAACTGAATCAACTACTACATCAGTTGTCCTTAGCACAACCACAGAGTGTTTCTGCATAATAAATGGAACACATTATAGACCAGGTTAGAGATTTCTAATATTTATTTCTAATGTTTAAAAGCGTATAAAGTATCAGAATGTAGCTTATCATGTAAAGCAATGTTTGTATTAATCAATTTTGTTTTCTTTTTAAATGAGCCTTACAGGATTATTTTATGACACTGAACTCTTTTTCTCTTTTAATGTTCATTTTTATAGGTGCGACAATATTTGAAGATAAGCACATCGGCTCAGGTATATGTTTGACCATGATCTGTAGTGATAGTTGTGTACTACACAACACAACAGGAGTATGCTCAACACCAAAACCTCAAGAGAAAAATTGCACAGAATGGGGAGTAACTGTAAGTATAACACAGTGGCACACATACTGTAAATAATGTAGTGCATGATAAAGCCTTTTTAATTCACACCGATTGGATACCTGTCACAGATTTATTTCCTTGAATGTTTTTAATTACATACAGTAACTGAGCCTGTTTGGCTGAATTTGGCAGTATGTTTTTAATTGTTATGTTTAAAGGTCAGATTAAAATGGCAAGTACAATTTGTACCCTCACACCAAAAAAAAGAAAAAAACTTGCCAGACATTTCAACAATAGGTACATGTTAGACTTGGTTTGTATTTTTAACCAACTGTAATGGCACTGGATATTAGGGTAAAAAAAAAAAAACCCAAAGGTTGTAAAAGAACTCATGAAAAGTTAAATTATAACAACTATTGTAATGTATTTTGAGATCATTAGATTGTGCAAAGGTCTGGATGGAAAGCATACTTTTTTTATTATTATTATTATTATTATTTTTATTTAGATTAAATTAAAAAGAAACATTCATTAAACTGAGAATGGCAATTACATTGGTAATATTGTGTGAATATGTACATATCAATGTAACTAAGCTAATATGTTATTTGATGATGCATAGACCACTGTTAAAATATGCTATATTTTCTGATGATAGGAAAACGAGATATTTGAGATCTGTAACTGCACATTGGCCAGGTGCATTGAAAACAATACAATTGAGATCGTCCCATATGAATGTAAACCTCTTCAAAACATCACTTGTTCAAATCGCAAAGACCCTGTGGAGGTGTATGATGAGTACTACTGCTGTAAAGAACGTGCTTGTGACTGTGAGTGAATAGCGTGCGCCCAACTAAAGTCCAAACACATGAATAATACACATATTAGTGAAAAATTTCAAATTCATTCATACACATTGCTTCCAAATTTAGATCATAATCTGAATGTTGACTAAATAAGGACAGTGCCAAACCCCTTGCGTCCAATCAAAACAATAATTAAATCAAATAAATTAAAATGTAGTATTTGAAATTTAAATATACTGCAGGAAATACAAGCAATAAAATAATGTTCTCTATTTCAGGCTTTTGTGAAGGCTGGGGTGATCCTCACTATATAACATTTGATGGACTGTTCTATAGTTATCAAGGAGCATGCACATATGTTTTGATGGAGGAAATCAAGCCTAAACACCACTTGATAATTTACATTGATAATGTCAATTGTGACCCCGGAGAGCCTGTGTCCTGCCCGAGATCTATCATTGTGTCCTACAACAATCTAATGATCACGCTGAAAAACCACAACCTTATAGGAGCTGCCAATCTGGAGGTGAGATTTAATGCCAGAACATCTACACAAATGTATATTATTGATTGTCTTACAGTAAAGAATAATGAAATTATTTTCTGGAGCTTGGAATTGAATTGGTTATGCTAAGCAAGGTAACTGCTTAATTGTGGTTCATTTCATCGTACTTTTATCAACGCAGGCCTTATTAGAGCAGACTGCTCTGCCATTACCATTTACTAAAAATGGTGTGAATGTGGTGACCTCAGGGTTGAACTTAATCCTAAGGATTCCAAGTCTGGGGGTTGTTGTGATGTTTGGAGTCACTGGTTTCAGTGTTGAATTGCCATTCCAGCATTTTGGGAACAACACTCGAGGACACTGTGGTATGGAAATATAATTGCAACTATTTTATAATAAAACATTTAAAAAATGTAACTAAATAAAAAACATATATCAAGAGATATATACTTATCTATTCACATCAAGCCTGGCATTAATAGCCATTCATGATTATTTTATTATATTGTTAAACATCATGCCAAATTATTACATAATTGCACAATAGATGCGTTATGGCAACGTCCAAATCTTGTACTTTTAATTCATTCAGGTACCTGCAACAACAACAAGGAAGATGACTGCATGCTACCAGATGGGAAATTTGTAGATAACTGTGCAGTAATGGCAGACTACTGGCAAGCTAAAGACCTAAACATAAACACAGAATGCAAACCATCACCAACAGAGAGGCCAGTAAAGCCATGTCCAATCAACAAAGTGTGTGAGCTTATGAAGAGCGAGTGAGTATTATATCCATTGTTCACTTTGCTAGGTTTCACTTTAAAAAAATTAACACACTTGTTTCTTTGTAAACTAAGTACAACTAAGTACAGAGGTGAAAATCATCTAATTTATGATCAATTCAATTCTACAATTCAATTCGCATTGATACCTGTTTACAGCTTACCACAAGAGTCTAATACCTGGCACAGGACAAATCCAGGATTGTTACCAATTGATGTATGAATGTGTGTGTGAGTGTGTATGTTATTGTGCCCTGCGATGGACTGGCACCTTGTCCAGGGTGTACCCCGCCTTGTGCCCGATGCCTCCTGGAATAGGCTCCAGGTTCCCCCCCGTGACCCTGAAAAGGAGTAAGCGGTTGAAGATGGATGGATGGATGGATGGATGGATGGATGGATGGATGGATGATGTATCATACTGCTCATTTTGCTAGCACCAAAACTGCAGACTTTTTGACAAGTTTGACACACTTTCTTCCAGAGTGTTTAGCGAGTGTCATCCCCACGTCTCCCCTGAAAACTTCATATCTGGCTGCCAGTTTGACAGTTGCCATATGACCAACCCAGCTGTAGTCTGCACCAGTCTTTGGACCTATGCAAGATCTTGCTCAGAGTATGGTATCTGCATAAACTGGAGGAACCACACTGATCTATGTGGTAAGCCAACTGATCATATGCGGCAGCCATTTTATGAACATGCATCAGCCCAATCTCCTGAAAACATAGTGACAGAATACAACATGCAAGTGAAAAAATAACAAGTATAAAATTTGTATTGTAAGATAATGTATTGATGTGCTCAAGAGGAGCTTGTTTGTCCATAATGAAATTATATGTTGAATGTTAATTCCTCAGCTAGCGATTGTCCAGCAGACAAAGTGTACCAAGCCTGTGGACCTGCTGACCCTCCAACCTGCAAAGACACGTGCGCATTTATATCTAATTTATTTTTCATTACTAATCACTAATGAATGTGTGTTTTACTACAATATACAGTACTAACTAATATACATATATCATCTGTCTCATTGTATGTGAAGTGGCTGTGTATGTCACTAAGGACTAGTGAAAAAGGTGGCTGATATGTGAACTCAGTCTGCATTTATATTCCTAATGTCAATGGGAACACAACTATTAAGATGTATTCAGATAATGATGGAATTTCTGAAGGTTAAGTGTCTTTAATTATTTTTATTATAAGGCCTGGAGACAATATTGTGAACATGACTACTGAGGGTTGTTTCTGTCCTGATGGCACTCAGCTCTTCAGTAAGGAGTCAGACGTGTGTGTTGACAAATGTGGTAAGTAAATAGATTGTCTCTATAACCTGATCTCACGAGATAAGTATAGAGTCACCTCCAGAGAAGACAGATAATATTCATGAGAAGATAAAATTACATGTAGATTCCCTTTTCCAGAGAAAAGGTTTCAATAGGTTTATTTATACTGTTTTAAAAAACAAAAAAAAGTCTAATTTTCCTGGCGGAGGCTACACTGTATTGTACAGTGGGATTGCCTGCTGTTCCATGCATGCAGTGTCCATTTTTCATTCGGATGCTGTTTATGACCAAATATTTAGATTTTGGTCTCATCTGACCTGAAGATAAAACTGTAATTATAGTTTCAAGTTCAGTTAATATTCGTTTTGTGTGTATCACAGAGGAAGGGCTTTGTCTGTACAACCTTCTCAAGCAGATTGCTATTATCGTGGCCACATCAGATAATCAATTTTGTACCTCGAAAAACCTTTTTAAATTATTAATTGATTTATTTCTTTTAATGAAGTCATTATTTCTACTGGATAAACAGCATAATAATACAATCCAGACACAGCATGCTGCCTAAGGAACCCGTTCAAGGATAAAACAAATATCACACTTTTACCATCTGCACTGTAAATATGTTAATTTAATTGTGAAGTTATGCCATGGTCAAGTATTATTATTATTATTATTATTATTATTATTATTATTATTATTATTATCATCATTATTATTATTATTATTATCATTATTATTATTAGTAGTAGTATTAGTAGTAGTAGTAATATAGCAATATCTGCCCTAATGTTTGATATTCCCCTCTCTTTGTAGGATGCTTGGACCCCTCTGGTCAAGGGCGAGAGGTAAGTTCAGGTCCTTCCTGCTTAGTTAAAGCCACAACAATTGTAACAACTATTCAGTAACACTGATTAATACGATACCATGCTTTTATATATATATATATATATATATATATATATATATATATATATATATATATATATATATAAAAGCATGGTATCGTATTAATCAGTGTTACTGAATAGTTGTTACAATTGTTACAATTGCATGAAGGCCATGACAACTACTAGAATTAATATATATGGGTAATTCTGCCTGGATGAACGGATGACCGCGAAAAGATATGGACATAAAAGATTTAGGATAGTGACTGCACTGTACATCTGTAGAACCAAATAATACCATAACTTTGTCTGTGATATTAAATGGCAGTTTGGAGAAAAGTTCCAGTATGGTTGCCAGGACTGTGTCTGTGATAAGGCATCTGCATCCGTCAAGTGTAAACCAAGGGAGTGTTCAAACAACCAAGTGACTTGCAGCGAGCCAGGATTTATTGTGGTCAATGTGACAGATCCGTCAGATGCCTGTTGCACTATTCTTGCC
>JAFFST010041018.1:35591-56156 GCA_022414735.1 Noturus placidus
ATGAACTGCACTATAGCACTGAATTCCATCCATCCATCCATCCATCCATCCATCCATCCATCCATCCATCCATCCATCGTCAAACGCTTACTCCTTTTCAGGGTCACGGGGGAACCTGGAGCCTATCCCAGGAGGCATCGGGCACAAGGCGGGGTACACCCTGGACAGGGTATGGACACCCGTATGGACACCCTGTATGTGATTGTGCCCATCGCAGGGCACAATCACATACACACTCACACACCCATTCATACACTACAGACACAGACACACCAATCAGCCTAACATGCATGTCTTTGGACTGGGAGAGGAAACCGGAGAACCCGGAGGAAACCCCCGACACACACTCCGCACACACATGGCCCTGGCGGGACTCGACCCCCGGACCCTGGAGGTGTGAGGCAGACGTGCTAACCACTAAGCCACCGTGCGCCCCTGAATTCACAAATACATCTGCACATACATGCTTTTGTAATTTTCCACTCAGGGGACTAATAAAGTTTAATCAATCAATCAATCAATCAATCAATCAATCAATTACAAGCCTTAAATACATGGCCATTTATTTTCTTCTTCCACAGAATAAACTTTTAACATTTGAGCACATCATTCAGAAACTCAACACATTTTGCCTTTATCACACTATGAGACAAACAGAACCCTTTATACTAAAGCTAGTCACACACAAGGCAAGGGAGGGTAACATTGCTGTCTCACAGCTCCAGGGTCCCAGTTCTGAGTTCAAGCTCAAGTTACTCTATGGATTGAGATTCATTGGTTCTCCACTTCCCTCCCCCTTCATAAAAACTTTCTTGCAGGTTATTCTAAATTGCCAATAAGTGTAAATGTGTGTGTGTGTGTGTGTGTTTGTGTGTGTGTGTGTGTGTGCGTGTGTATTTGTGTGCATATGTGAGAGAAAGTAAGTGACAGGGAGAGGCTTAGTGGTTAACATGTTTGCCTCACACCTCTGGTGTTGTCAGTTTTGAACAATACCTCCGTCCTGTGTGAGTTTAAATGTTTTCCATGTGATACCTCTGGGTCATCCGGTTTCCTCACTCCATCCAAAGACATGTATTCTAGGCGGCGTGGCATTTCCAAATTGTCCGTAGAGTGTGAATGGGTGTGTGAATGTCTTTGTGCCCTGCAATGGGTTGGAACCCAGTCCCGGGTGTCCCCTGCCTTGTTCCCGTACTTCCATGGGATATACTCTAGACTCCCCAATGACCCTGTGTAGGATAAGTGCTATGGAAAATGAATGGATGGATGGATGCCAAAGTCTGTCAGCATTAAAACCTGTGGCGGGTTTTTTCAAAGGCACGCTACCTGAAAACAGTTGACAGAGGGTGTTTGTGAGATTATTTATTCAGAGTTTAGCTTGTGCAAAGGACAAACAACTGACGCTCTGACGCTTTTGAGCTGGCACAGTTCTCTTGTTTTTCTGCTTTCTTAGTGAGAGAGAGAGAGAGAGAGAGAGAGAGAGAGAGAGAGAGAGAGAGAGAGTTAATATAGATAGTGCAGAAAGGTGTCACATAAGTGTCACACCCAGGATTTCTGGAATAGGTTCCAGCTCTTCCTGTAAACATAACTTCCTTCCAGGAATCTTTATTCAGGTCCAGCAATTCTGTATACATCTTCAGAGTTTAATCTAGCATACATGATAGATAGAACAGTCTGAAGGTTTGTGCTGAGCTTGGTGGTCATAGATTTAAAGCTCCAGGACTAGTTCGAGTTGAGGAGATTTCCCCCATACAATATAAAGCGCTTTGAGGGTCTAAAAAAGCGTTATAGAAACGTAAGGAATTAGTTAGTCTCAGAAGAAAACAGTAAGAATTATACGTTTTAATAGCATTTCAGTATGTTGCCTTGACAAAATAATGTCAGTGTTTCAGTCAGCTATATGGCTTACCAGAAATCATTTCAGTACGTACTTCAGTACGTACTTTTTTCACATTGTTTACAAAGGTTATGTGAGAACATTAATTTCCCTTAATGATGATCAGGCTTGATGGTCAGTGTTGCAAATAATATGTAAATACCACTAAAAAATGGTTTGTGCGAATGCTTGTTAATTTGCTCACAGCTTCCTGCTTACAAGGTAACGTAGCTCTTATAGATACATCCCCTGAGTCTCAGTGGTGAACGACACAGCGCAAGGACAATGGTGTAGAACATAATGAGTGTACTTCTAACTTCTAAATCCTCAAACTGTACATCCTGCTGATTTATCATAGACTTTTTGTCACGATCCGGGAATCCGTCTATCATTTGTTCTTTTCCTATTCAGTTAAGAAACAAATATCAGAAACTGAAAAAACGGCTTGTTGTTTTATTATTCATTTACAAATCCAACATGAAAAAAAGAATAACTAGTTGTACTGCTAAGTTGGCAGTGGTAGATCAGTGGTTAAGACAATGGACAGTGGTCGGAAGGTCATGAGTTTAAATCCCAGCTCTGTCAACCTGTCACTGCTGGGTCCTTAAGCACGGCAATTAACTCTGTATAAAATGTAAGTCGCTGTGCCAAATGCCATAAATGTAATGTAAATGTTTTCCGTTCTTTCGTTAAAAGTTAAGTTAAAAAATAAGAAATTAGAAAATGGGTCCAATGTCAGGTTTCAGTCCAGTAGGTAATTTGGGGCACTGTTACTATCATTACCACCTGTACAGTGCTGTACAATGTGTTTGTGACTCATTTCCATTATAGTATAATGAGTACTGCAATTTCATTAATATTGTGAATATTGGACAATTAATATTGGTCAGTAAAGACATTCAATATGCTGTTCAGTACGTTTTATTTCAGTTTGGTATGTTTACACAAAGCTTAAAAAGTCAAAAGTAATACAAACTTAGTCAATTCGAATTAATTCATAATTCATTTTTATTCTCGGTTGAAATGCTAAGTTGGGTTCACTTAAATATGTAAGTACACTTGAAATAAACACTAAGTTAAATTAACTTAATTGTTTAAGTACACTATATAAATACCAACTTTGGTGAACTTAACAATTAAGTACAGTCTAGTTAAGTGAACTTAAATACAAGTGAAATACAAGTTTTGGGAGACTCCATTACTTCATTAAAGTTAGGGAATGAGTTTACTCGATCAATTGAGTTCAGTCAACTTATTAGGGTTTTCAGTGTACTGTAGGTACCAACCACCCCACAAGACCTGTTGTTTTGGAGATGCCCTGACCCAGTCGTCTAGCCATCGTCCATTGTTGTCTTTTGCCAAAGTCGCTCAGATCTTTACGACTGCCAATTTTTCCTGCTTCTAACACATCAATTTTGGGAACTGATTGTTCACTTGCTGCCTGATAAATACAGTATCTCACAAAAATGAGTACACTTCTCACATTTGTGTAAATATTTGATGATAGCTTTTCATGTGACACTGAAGAAATGACACTGTGCTACAATGTAAAGTAGTGAGAGTACAGCTTGTGTAACAGTGTAAATTTGCTGTCCCTTATAAAAATAACTCAACACACACACACATTAATGTCTAAACCACTGGCAACAAAAGTGAGTACAACCAAGCCTTGATCACATCCAAGTCTGCTGACATGACCGACCGAGTTCTGCTCAAGCCCAAGTCTACTGACACGTCCGACCACGTTCTGTTCAAGCCCGAGTCTACTGACACGTCCAACCAAGTTCTGCTCAAGCCCGAGTCTACTGACACGTCCAACCAAGTTCTGCTCAAGTCCAAGTCTGCCGACATGACCGACCAATTTCTGCTCAAGCCCAAGTCTACTGACACGTCCGACCACGTTCTGCTCAAGCCCAAGTCTACTGACAAGGCCAACCAAGTTCTGCTCAAGTCCAAGTCTATTGACCTGGCCGAACAAGTCCTGCTCAAGCCCAAGTCTACTGATACAGCTGACCAAGTTATGTTCATGCCCAAGTCAGCTGACGAGAATAACCAAGTGTCTGTTGACATGGACAACCAAGTTCTGCTCACGTCCACGTCTGCTGACTGCACAGCCAAGTGTCTGTTGATGGGGACTACCAAGTTCTGCTCATACCTAAGTTTGCTGAAATGGACAACCAAGCTCTGCTCACATCCAGGTCTGCTGACATGAACAACCAAGTGCCTGTTGACACGGACAGATGCTGACATGCAGATGTGGACGTGAGCAGAGCTTGGTTGTCCGTGTGCCTTCTGCTTGGTGAGAATGAAAACCTGCACCCACACCGGCCCTTTCCAGATAAAATTGTCCACCCCTGATTTAAAGAGTTACAATTCTGAAAATGAATGAGTGTTTGGTAATTATGATCAGAATTAATGCTAGTAAAAAAAAATACCTCAATGAAAGTGGAAAAAAGATGTAACATTTTTATGGCAGTTTTTGGACATGGACATTTCTGTCCTTTATGGACCTATGTGTAACTTTCTTAATTGACACATAAGGGTTAAAAGGTTTCACTCAGACTAAGTCAATAAACTAAGCAGCTATACTTAAAGTATAGCTTAAAGGTAGAATAAAAGCCTCAATAAAACCAAAAGACATTATGGAGAATGCAAATGTTATTAAAGTATGAAATTACTTTCAATTGACTTGAAAAAAAGTCTTCAATAATATATTAAGCTTAATATGACTCCAGTCTGCCAGATGATAACTCATGCTTTAGTGTTTGAGTAATAATATCATTGAAGTATACCTCTTTGTAGTACTAATTCATAATTTAAAGGGTTTTACATTGTCTTGTTAAATAATACACGAGTAGCCAAGGCAATTAAAGACACATTTGTTAATTATTTGTTAGTATATAAAAATTGCATTTACTGAGCTGTACTTCTACCCTATCCAGGGTGTACCCCGCCTGGTTACCGATACACCCTGGGATCGGCTCCAGGTTTCCCCGATACCCAGAAAAGGATTAAGCAGTATAGTAGATGGATGGATGGAACTGTTCTTTTTATGTTATATTATAGCATACTTTGAAAGTCATTGCTTTAAAGTCCATCCATCCATTCATCGATCTTCAACCGCTAACTCCTTTTCAGGGTCACGGGGAACCACGTTTTAAACCACGCTTTAAAGTGTACTTCTTAAACACTGTAAAACCAAAAGTTCTTTTAACTCAAAAAATTTGCGGAAAGTAATTACGTACATTTTTAAGTTGATAAATAAATTTCTTTAAGCCAAATACACTTAAATATAACAAGTTTGAGTTACATTTTTATTAACTTTAAGTGTATTTGGCTTAAAGAAATTGATTTGATCAACTTAAAAATTTTGAGTGGAATTAGTTTCCTTATATCTATTTAATTAAATGAACTATCCGGTTTTACAGTGAATACATTTAAGTTGAAATTCCAATTAAATATACTTTAATTTAAGTATGCTTCATTCTGTTAAGAATGACATATATTCAACTGTATGTTCTTACAAAATACTAAGTATAATTTTTAAAAATACAAAAAAGGATATTTTAGGTGTATTTCGCTAGAGTACATGAATAAAGTACTTCTAATAATCTTTACATATTTGAACTATACTAATTATGTGTTAAAGCATGCATTGTATTTCATTAGAATTCGTTTCAAATGATGTTTTTATGATTTTGTAAGTGCAAATTATATTAGTCATCATTCAGTTTCTTGGCTCCTTAAATAAATATGGACAAACAAAAGGAAGTTTAATTATTGCAGTTCAGTACTCCTCCTTTGGAAACAAACTTGTACCTGTGTTATTATAAGACTATATGAAGTTTGTTACACACTTGTGTTAAGTAAACCAGCTATCACTCACGCACAGTGTGACAACTGTTTACTTAAACCATGTTTGAAATCAAACACAAACTTCTACGTGTTATATGTTTTTTATGTATTAGTGACTAACAATGTTAGCTAAAGCTCCACCCTGATAAGCATTCAACCAGATCCATATCGTGTATAAAAGCCATTCTCCTGTAGCTGAAAGACTATCGTAGGCTTGCACAGCATCTTACAGCAGTGGTCTGGCATCCATTGTGCAAAGATGCCACAAATATGGCTGCTGGGTTGCCTTACAATATTAACTGTACTGCAGTCAACGCAACAAACAGGTTGGAGAGGCTTTGTAGAATTTAGCGATTGTGTTCCTGTGTTTTACTTTATATTGTGTCTGATTGACTGCTATTAATATTAATATTAATTCATATTTAGTACTTGAAAATCTAACTCTTCCAAAGTACGAATTATTTACGGAATTATGTCTTACTTTAAAATTTGATGATATTATTGTCGTGATCAGCAACAGTATTTATTTAATAATTACTATTATATTATTACTAATATTATTAATGCACTAATGTACATCAAATGAATGTGTTTTAAAGGATGTGATATGTTTAACTAAAATATTATAATAGTTATCTGATTTTTTTTAAGTGAGAATATTTAACATATTTAATTAAAGTTACTATGTTATAAGTAAAAATCATTTAATGTTAGTATAAAATTAGCCGTGTACCATGAGCTGAAAGCAAATAAATCAACAGTATATGTATATTTCAGTGTAACTTATTTAGTATATATTTTAACATATATTTTTGTGTGTCTGGTTTCTTTATCCTATCTGTATTCAGAGGTGTTTGTTGTTAACCTATCAGAGTTGATTGAATTATTTAGTCATTTGTGGTTGATGATGTAATTTTGATCATTCTTCTCCTGGCACCTCCTGTACCTCCTGCAATAGTAATGCAGATGCAGCCAATGACAACAGGTATGCAGTTCAATGTATATCATATATGGAACTGTACTGATATACAGTAGCTACACTATAGTTCAGAATTTTACCTACATAAAATGTCTTTAAGATAAGTAGTGTCTTCAGTTAAGATGCTGTCTCCTCTGATCTCCCGAAAGAGAAAATAGAACGTTTCATAGACGTAATACATGGGAAATACTATGAGTTAACTAATAGTGTCCTATTTATGAATTTATTATTGGCCTCCAATGATATTACATAGTTTTTCTAGTGCAAGTACAGCACAAAACATGAATTTCAGCATGGCATATTGTGGTTATATCAAACTGAATGATAGTGGCACTGGATATAATATCACTCTAGAATAATGCACCTGCAACATCCCTCTGTTTTACGGCAAGCTCAACCTTGCAAATGCAAATCTAGAGTAGCACGTGCTGTACGTGTGGGTATTAACTTGTCACTCTGAATATGACCCTTAGTGAGGTGTCTTCATATATACTGAATCATCTTTCTATTTTGTTTTCCTATACAGTGTCTATTCATCCAAAAATCGAGATTATCTCTAACACTGCCATTGGTAAACATGTTTCTGTTTCCACAAAAATTCCACTACTATTGATTGTCAAACGCAATGCCAAACTTAACCCTAAAAAAATGTTTATAGGTTCTGCACATAATGGACAAGTTTGCAGTACTTGGGGAAACTTCCACTTCTCTACATTTGATGGCGATTTCTTCCAGTTGCCCTACACCTGCAACTACATCCTTACCACGATGTGTGACAGCACCCAGTCTGACTTTAACATCCAAATGAGGAGAGAATACGTTGGTGAAAGTTCTGAAATTACCTCTTTTAGCATAAAGCTGGAAGGGATAGTAATTATGCTTCAACAAGGCAACATCACCGTGAACAATGAAGCGTGAGTATATTTGTCACAATCCCATGACTACTCAATTCATAGCCATACTTTCTTTATGTGGTGCTTAACATTTTCTTAAATATTTTTAAACAGATTGATCATCCCAGGCTATTATAGTGGAATTCGGATTGAGAGAATGACCAATTACATTAAAATCCAATCCAAGTTAGGACTGACCGTGTACTGGGATGAAGACAACTCTCTCTCGGTACAGTCTGAGTTTAATTTCAGTTACATTACATGCAAGAGGCTTGATAACCAGTCAGCAGTAAGACATATTGAAACTAGGACAGAATTTCATACAACAGTTAAGTTAATGCACTGAAAGTAGGAGGCAGCTTAATCCCTCATCTGCTCAGCTGTTCAAATATACTGCTGAGAAATAGAGAAAAGAATTAAAGAAAATACAAAATTAAACACAATATATTGTCACATATTATAAATACAAACCATAAAGTTATAATATAATTGTCATGTATGTTTTGTTATAATTTTATTATTATATTATAATTGTCATAACAGGCAATGTAATCAAAAACTAGAACACAACTAGGTGATACTATTCCATACATTCACATGTGTAAATGTATATAAGCTTTATCTTTGTTTATATCATCAGATTGAGATCTCTACAAACTATAGGAATCAGACATGTGGACTCTGTGGGGACTTCAATGGCATCCTGAAGAATGATTTCATTGAAAATGGTGAGCCAAATTAATTGAAAATGATTAAATCCAAAAAAAAGCATAAATATTTTTTAAAAACGATGCATATGTCCTGCGTTGGTGTTGAGAAGAACACCTCATGATGCCTTGTAGCTCACTCCCTAATAAACTCGTAGCAGACAGTAAGGCCCATTTTACACCAGGCACATTAAGCATGTGGAGCAACACAATACATTAAATAGGGTGAATTCAGATTTATTAGGACATTTTTTTTTATTTCCTGCCATTAGTCAAAACAAACACACCAATACATGACACACCTGATGGAAAAATGTATTCATATTCCGAAGAAGCATAGCTTACTTTTTTTTTTTTTTTGTCAGGAGTGATTGAAAACCATTTTTTTAATGATGTTTGTTAATTTGGGACACATTTTCATTGGTTTAGGCCTTGACTTAATTAAATCTTCAATTTAATTTGGCTGGACTCTTATTCAAATTCATCATCACAATATTCTAATACTATATAAACACTGTAGACTCAGTAAAATTGACGATGTACAAAGGTGTTGGCCTGAGGAACATTCAGAAATTCATTTCTTACAGCAGTAACAACAATAAAATCTCTGCATAACCACGAGTAGGCCTAAGTTTAGGTTTTATTCCACTGCTTATTAAGATGTTTCATAAAAACACCATTTAATGCAAAATAATAATAATAATAATAATAATAATAATAATAATAATAATCCAACAGTATATCGCTGAACCATATTTGAGGGGTGTTTCATTAATTTCTTTTCTTTATATCCCTTAATTTTTCCTCTCTCCATTTAATGCATTCTAAGACTGTCCCAATTAACCAGAAAACTGCCTTGGGACATGTTTGGTAATTCCCGACGTCTTGAAAATGATTAAATTACAAACATATGTGTATAATTTCAACTAAACGTATACTTCTTTTATCACAGAAGTACATATTATGTATTATATATCAATCTTGACAATGTTGTAATTTATAGATTGGGACATACAATACATACAGTATATGTAATGGGACAGTATTGGGGCCCTGCGTCATAGTTTTTTTGTGTGTGTTTATTATTAGTGATTGGAATAATAGAGTAGTTTTTAAATATTTTGTAGTCAAAGACATTTGAGCAGATATGATATTGGCTACTGGTTGTTTTATGAACATAACATTAAAGTAAAGTCAATTTCAAGTGGTTTTATTGTCATTTTAATCATATAAACAGGTACAGTACACAGTGCTACGTAAAACACACACGAACCACATGAGACAACACAAGTAAATAAGATCTACACATTCTCCATAAAGTGTATGTGCAAACGTGTAGAGTAACTAATAAAACAGGACAATGGGCACAGTAAGAGACAGTGTAGCGCCGACCAGTACACAGTTCTAGTGTGTAAGTAAGCAAATGTTAGGTGCAAAAGAATAACAATATCATTTAAAAATGCTGTGAATGTAAACATACAGTAACATGCTATGACTTAGTGTTCAGCAGATTAGCTTATACCAAATATAATATATAGTTATATAGCTTATACCAAATATAATATAGCTTATACCAAATAAGGGCGGCTGTGGCTCAGTCGGTAGAGCGGGATGTCCACTAATCCACTAATCATGGGGTTGGTTGTTCGAATCTCGGCCCGGGTGATCCCATGCCGAAGTGTCCTTGGGCAAGACACTGAACCCTAAGTTGCCCCCGATGGCAAGCTAGCACCTTGCATGCAGCTCTGCTACCATTGGTGTGTGAGTGTGTCTCATTAGTAAGTCGCTTGTAAATGTAAAAATGTCAAAATGATATTTCTGTAAAGCTGCTTTGAGACAATGTACCATTGTAAAAAGCGCTATACAAATCGATAAATTATTAAATTAAATATGGACATAGCAGTTATTGCTATGTATAATAGTGAAAAGATATTTTCATAAATACATTAGCAGTAAAACAAAATGCAATGCATTCAATATTTGCGTATGTCTGTATAGACTGTATTAAACCACACAGTGTCTTTTCATTGAGCTGTTTATTTAAAAAAAAAAACTTTCTCTGTAAGGATATAATTTGTGTTACCTAAATCATACAGTTTGTTGCTTTAACTATAGTCATATCCACTTTTAAAATTCATTTTCTAGGCCAAGTATTAACTCCTGAAGAATATGGCTTTAAATGGAAGATGGATCTACCCACTGAAACATGTGTGCAGACTGAGATCTATCCAAAGGACAACTGCATGAAACAGGTATCATTACAAGTTTTACTCCCAACCCTAACTATAAATGTAGAAAATTCAGTAATAATTGTTTTTATAACACTTATACTCTCAAACATTATGAGTGTGTTGATTCCTAGGCCATGAAGAGGCCTAAATAAGGGAGTAACTTAATATATACAGTATATATATTTTATTTTATTTTTTTTTCCTTCACAGAATAACACATGTCAGGATCTGCTTTACCATCCGGCATTCGAAAGCTGCCATACCTTGTTGCCCACAAATATATATTTGGAAGCGTGTCATGTAGACCTGTGTCAGTGCACCAGCAGCCAGGATAATTGCCTATGCGCCACAATCTCAGAGTACTCACGTCAGTGTGCGCATGCTGGGGGCTCCCCAGGGAGCTGGAGATCTGACCAGCTCTGTGGTATGTCACTATAATAATTGAAATAACAATATATCAATCTAGGTGTCATATACATTACAGCGGAGTAGTGAAAACTACGCTCTAGTTGAAACTCAAGAACAAGAAAGGAACGGTTTATCACAAATACCTCCATAGACACAGTAGTCAGTGATGGACAAATGCAAAGAAAACACAAGAAAGCAGAGCAAGTATGTTTTGTGAATTACACTCAATACGAGTCTTCAAAGTCTAAAAAAGCTGAAAGATAACCTTCATTGCAGCCTCAAAGAGAGGACAGGGGTCTCTCTGTAGCTCAATTTGTAGTCACAAGCTGTTACACAGATAGCTCCTGTGTGTATGTGAGATCTGACATGTGCATGAGGTAAAAGAAAGTGAACATTTTGTACAACGTATATCAATTGTATACATTTCCTGCCTCTGTATGGATTTGTGTACGGTATGCAGGTGATGCTCACTGCCACTGGTGGTAAGGAGGGATTTAAATAGAACAATTATCTTTTAGGTGCTAATGTTGTTTGGTGTTTTTTTTTTCTCCTGTCTAGGAATACAATGCGAATCAAACATGGTATACAGTGAGTGTGGGAGTCCATGTACAGACACCTGCTCAAACCAGGAGGGGATCCAAATCTGTGCAGATCACTGTGTGGATGGATGTATCTGTCCACCTGGTACGATTGTGCGAGACTTTGCTAATGAACAGCAGTAATCTCTCTCTTTGTCTCTCTCTCTCTCTCTCTCTCTCACACACACACACACACACACACACACTTAAAACAGGCAACATGCATCACATGATAAGTTCTCTTTGGTATCCTGTAGGGCGCATGAGCAAAAGTTTTCAACCAATCCTGTTGTGAAAAAGTTTGGTCTGGGTCATATGACTTGATTCAAATTATCTGAGATGGTTTAGTCAGCCTGACCAGGAACCATCATGGCTGCCCAAGGTACAGGAGATGTTGAGCGTGTGGTAAAACCGACAAAACCAATGTGGTTAACCTGGTTAAACCATCTCAGGTAACTTGAACCAAGTCCGAAAAATTTTACTCATGCCGCCTACAAGATACCAAAGACAACATACATCTTTGTTATGTGTTTATTTTCAAGTGTGTCTGTCCCTCTGTTTCTTTATTAAATCCGTTCAATCCAAGTTCAGAGCAATATACTTTGGCCGCTCCTTCATTTTTAAAAATGCATTTGACTTAAAAAAAAAAAAAATCATTGAACTTAGCTGTAATTCACTTGGTAGACTTGGGTGGACTTTGTTGCATACCTTAGTTTAGAAAAAAAAAATGTAGACAATATGTAAGACCAATACTCATCATTTTGGTTCAGTTTCTTCAGGAAGTAAAACACAGATGTTTTTAAACCTTAATAGGGTAACATATCCTCAGAGATACAACAAAATATACAATACAGCATACCAATGGGTTGAGCTGTTTACCATTAATAGTTGAGAAATTGGATTAATTTCTCATTCAGATGTACAAAAAACAAAAATACGGCTAAATGCTAAGATTATCCAATTTTATTAATACTCATATTGGTAAGAATTTTTACTAATAAATGGTATATATTTTGATTATACCCTTATCATGCTAGAGCTTTCCAGTTACCACAGTCAGTTCAGTAGATCACATAAATTTGCAATTATCTCTTTGTATAGGAACTGTACTTGATGACATTAATAAGACTGGCTGCATCCCTGTTGATGAATGTCCCTGCACCCATAATGGCAAAACCTACTCACCAGGAGAATCATTTTCAAGGACTTGTCAAAATTGGTAAATAAATGTGTACTCACACATTGCTGCCGTGGTTTGGCTCAACTTGTGTATATACTATGTATATATATATATATATATATATATATATATATATATATATATATATATATATATATGGATTTTTTGTGGACACACCTCATACCCGACCATCCCACCCCTATGCTTTCTGAACATACCATTCCAGATAAAATCCCTGTTTTGCTATTATAACCTCAATCCTTCCAGGAAGGATGGTGGCTGTAGGGATTTGTGTTCATTCGGCCATGAGAGCATTAGTGAACTTAGGCCTAAACCGATGCTGGGTGAGAAGGTCAGGGCTCTGTGCAGGATACTCAAGTTTTTCCCCTCCAACCTTGGCAAACCATATCTTCATGGAGCTCGCTTTGTGTACAGGGGTATTGTCATGCTGGAACAGGTTTTGGCCTCTGAGCTCCAGTGAAGGGAAACTGTAATGATACAGCATACAAAGACATACATACAGTTGTGTTTCCAACATTGTGGTGACAGTTTGGGGAAGGAATACATATGGGTGTAATTGTCAGATGTCCACAAACCTTTGGCCATATAGTTTATTTCTTGGATATACACTATATATATATTTTTTTCACTATAAATGTGTCTTTATTTTAATGCCTGCTTCATTTTGTGTCAGTGTCTGTTCAAATGGGCGGTGGAATTGCAATACTCTGGACTGCTCTGGCACCTGCTCTTTGCTGGGAGGGTCTCATGTCATCACATACGACGGCAAAGCTTACACCTTCCATGGAAACTGTGATTATATTCTTTCAAAGGTCACTGACAATAAGCCTATTTATAAACAAGAACTATCACTCATATACCAAAATGCTGTCCGTAATGTTGTTGCTCATGCAGAAGGTGTACGTTGTGCGATGCTGACAAATTGTAAAATACGGTACAATGCAGGGATAGCATTTTAAATATGTTTTTTTCTTCTTTACAGCATAACAGTAGTGATTTGACTGTGGTCGTGCATCTGGCACAGTGTGGTGTTTCAGAGAGTGAAACATGTCTGACTTCTGTGAAGTTCATCATCTCAAACTACCCTGTAAGTTCTTCAAATTATTAAAAGGTTTATGGCCAGTACTAAATAAAAAAAACAACATGGGATTTTTATGTATTTTGTTAACAGTATTAACACTTTTTTTTTTTTTTTATTAACACATTAAAACTTTTGGACACAACCGTACATATGTTTAATAATATTTCTCAATTCCTAACATACAGGTTACGATCACATCCAGTGGCAACGTACTTCTAAACAATGTTCCAACCAAGCTTCCTGTTGTAACAAGTGAGTTTTTAGAAAGTCTTTTCTGCCTTATGATAAAAAGTCGTGTTTTTTAACTTGTCTCTAATTATTACTGCTATCTAAATAGTGTTCTCTAACTTTTTTCAGACCAAGTGAAACTCTTCAAGCCTTCTACATTCTTTATTATTGCACAAACCCCTAGTATTCAGATCGTCGTTCAGCTCGTTCCAGTTATGCAGGTGTACTTGGAAGCCAGCTCAGACCAAAAGGGAACACTGAGTGGTAACTTGAACTTCTCAAGCATTATAAATATCTTTCCTATTTATTTATTTATTTATTTTACATGTTGAGAGCTTCCATGACTAAGACTAATAATGTTCTTCTGTTAGGTCTGTGTGGGAACTTTAATGACAACCAGGGAGATGATTTTCAGGCAGAATCAGGTCTCATAGAGGGAACAGCCACAACCTTCGCCAGCACCTGGAAGACCGCACTATGTCAAGATTTTAGTACTAGTCTCCATGACCCCTGTAGTATGAGTGTGGAAAAAGGTACAGATCTATAAACCTTAAAAACATATCAGTGTGTGACAAAACTTCTTAAAAGTTTTTTTTAAAGAATTTGATAAAAAAGCTTTTAGATCCTCTATCTGATTTCAGTTTAAAATTCTTTTTCAGAGACGTATGCTACGGAATGGTGCCAGAAGCTTGGGGATCCAGCAGGAGTTTTTGCTCCCTGTCATGTTGAACTCAACCCGAAGGATTATGTAAAGGTACGTTTTGACCTGTCGGATGTTTTATGAAAAGTTAGTGACCACTTAAAGATACTCAATTATACTGCAATTAAAATGCTCAATTATATTGCTTTTTTTTTCCTCTAGAGATGCATGTACGATGCATGTGTTTGTGCCAAAAGTGAGGACTGCATGTGTGCTGCTGTGTCTTCCTATGTTCATGCATGTGCTGCCAAAGGTGTAATGCTGAGTGGCTGGAGAGATATCATGTGCAGTAAGTTGGGGTTTTTTTTCTAAATAAATGAATAAATAATAAATCATCATCATCATCATCACCATCATTGCTTGTAAAGAGACCAGCTTGCTAATAATAATATTAATATAATAATATTTGTAAAAAAATAAATAAATAAAAAATAAATAAAAACTTTTACAAATAATTACAGTAGATTAAGACTAGGGCGGCTGTGGCTCAGTAGGTAGAGCGGGTTGTCCACTAATCCACTAATCGTAGGGTTGGTGGTTCGAATACCGGCCCGGGTGATCCCATGCCGAAGTGTCCTTGGGCAAGACACTGAACCCTAAGTTGCCCCCGATGGCAAGCTTGCACCTTGCATGCAGCTCTGCTCCCATTGGTGTGTGAGTGTGTCTCATTTGTAAGTCGCTTTGGATAAAAGCGTCTGCTAAATGAATAAATGTAAATGTAAATGTAAGACTGACTGAAAATCTGATGCCTTCATCAGTTGTCTCAAACGCTTTTGACATCTTTGAAAAACAAATGATCGATGTTACACCATGGTTTGTTTCAATGTACCTTGTTTTGGAATAAAAGAAATAAATTAATTTTTAGCTTAGTTTAGTTTTAGGTTAGTTTTGCGGTGTGTTTTTTTTTTTTACTCACAAAGATCAACATCCTAAAGGAACAAGCTAATTACTGTGTGTGTATGTTTGAAGAGTGGATTACTTTGATAACTTTTATTGTATATTGGAGGGGGGGGGTTGGGATTTTTGTTGTTGTGTTTTATTAGGTTTTCTTTTAATTACTAGGACTTGAACATGTGATTATTTCAGTACACTTTTTAACTCCAGTACAAAAAAGTCAGTCCCTCCAGGCTTTTGCGATCGCAGAAACGAACGTAAAATCAAAGAAATTATGCAATATTCTGAGCAAATTTTCAGAATTACCACAAATTTTAAGTGGATTTGAACCAAAAGACGTCATGTCATTCAGCCAAAGCTGTCTTCGATTCACGTGTGTCGATCATGAGTAGAGCTAAAAGGTCTCATTTACCAACAAACAACACTGAAAGACCGTGCGTACAATTGCAATTTCACTTATTGAAAATGCAAAAAAATAAAAAAAAAACTCTGCAAGTTGCATTGCAAGCTTTGAAAAAAGCTGCAACAAAATCAAGCATCACACACACACAAACACACACACACACACACACACACACACACACACACACACACACAAAAAAAACTATGAATCCTGTACGTTATTGTAATGTAATCAACAATCATATTTAATATAGTTATGCGGGCTCTTTTTTTGTGGTTCACTTACAACAAAAAGCTAAACCAAATATGATAATGTTTTGTGCAGAGACGTTCACACAGAATTGTCAAGAGAATATGGCATACTCCTATAACCAGACCAGCTGTGGGAAGTCCTGCCGCTCTCTGAGCGAAACTGACCTCACTTGCTATTTGCCATATACACCTGTGGACGGTTGTGGCTGTGCCGAGAACACATACCTCAATGACATGGGTAAATGTGTGCCTTCGTCTGGTTGCCCCTGTTATGTCAACAATGAGATTGTGCCCCCCATGCAAGTCATCAGCCAGGCTGGAAGTACATGGTAAAAATGTGATTTTTTTTTTAATTACATGTATATATGTTATAGATCTATGTATATACAGTACTTAAAGCTTTTGATAACTTCAGTGAGGATTAATAAGGAATAACTGATTTTATCCTGCTTTTCCACAGCACTTGTAGACAAGGCACACTACACTGCACTGGACCTAAGGAACATACTAGTGAGCAT
The DNA here is from genome assembly GCA_022414735.1 of Noturus placidus. Taxonomy (NCBI): domain Eukaryota; kingdom Metazoa; phylum Chordata; class Actinopteri; order Siluriformes; family Ictaluridae; genus Noturus; species Noturus placidus. The sequence continues at coordinate 52,392 of JAFFST010041018.1, forward strand.
TAATTTCCTATTTACACGCTTTCTACTAATCCAGTAACTTGGTTGATTTTTTTTGGAATTGATCATGTTTCGTTGAATGTTTCATTTTGTATTAGCCTGCACAGCTCCTATGGTCTACTTCAACTGTTCGCAAGCTGCACCTGGAGAAAAAGGAGCAGAGTGCCAGAATATATGCGAGACCGTGGACTCAAATCCGTGTGTAAGTGAATCAACAGACACATGTGGCTGAATAAATACTGTACATGCAGTAGCTGGGTGTGTGGATGGATGGTAGGATAGATAGAGCATTGATCATGACAACTTTACCTTTATTTTCTTATTTTATAGCTTGATACCAGTCGAGAACTTATCATCATGTCTTGTGCATCAGCGCTTTGAGCCATACTTTAATCAAATGTTTTCATACCAAGAAGTCACATTTTTGAAAGAAGTCCCATTTATATTAAAATGTATTTTATGATGAATTCTGAGGTGATTTTTGTTTTGTTCTTTTGTTTCATTACCCACAATTCCATTGCATTACCTGCTGATTATGGTTTAGCTCTCGCCTCATCTCTAATTAAAGAGAATGATGCAGCAGGACTTCAGTCCTTTAGTCTGTCCAGCTCTCTTACTTCCTCATTTTATACATTCTGCTCAAACAGATCAGGTTGCAAAGCTTCAACTTTCATGCTAATACCGCTATCAATGCCATCACACTCATCATCTCATAGATCACTAACCAGATTAGTGAGTGTCTGGAGAAACTCAGCACATCTGAACTGCAATGTGGAAAAGCAAAATCTGACTACTTATGTTTGAGACAGATGAAAATGTTTCTACAATTGAACACCATTACAACTGCGCTAGCAATTTCCTCTTGTGGTGTCTTAGTGGGTGTGTATCTTGGGTGGATGTGCAATAATGCAATTAATACTGTCCCCTGTGTGATGTATGCGACAGATGAGCACACACTGTAAATCAGGGTGTGTATGTCCTGATGGTCTACTCGCTGATGGCCAAGGAGGGTGTGTGAAAAAGGAGCAATGTCCATGTGTTCATAATGGAGCATTTTACCAATCTGGAGAGAAAGTACAATCAGACTGCAACAACTGGTAAGAAAAACCAATGCAGTGGATTTTCTTAATACTAAGGAGATTATAAGGAATAGTGATGATGGTGTATGCTGTGTTAAATCCACACATTACATAAGCCTAGGTGTCTATACATTTTCTTTTTAAATATATATATGAGTATCATTTTGCATGAGCTTAACCAGAACATATATTATGGTCATTTCAGCACTTGTGAAAACAGGAAGTGGATCTGCACAAAAAAGGAATGTCACAAAATATGTACTATTTACGGTGACAGTCATTACATTAGTTTTGATGGTAGGAGATATACTTTCAACGGCAACTGTGAATACACCCTGGCCCAGGTATGTTGTCTGTTATTTTTCACTTCCATCTGCTTTAAAATAAAACCCTGAAAATCTTAAAATGCCTATTAGAGCCATATAAGGATTTGGTGTTGTTGGAAGATTTGTAATTTTAAGTAGGTTCATAGTATTTATTGATTAGTTTGTATTCTGTGTTTGATTTGATAGGAAAATGGTATTTAAAATATATGCCAGGTTATTATATAAAGACCCCCCCTGTTCTTTTATTGGAATGTTACATGTCTAATTTGAAGAACCATTAATTTGAATACAGAACTGAAGTCTAATATCTTTTTTCACAGTTAGAATACAAAATCATCTATTCATGTAAAACCTTGTGAAAGAACATTTCAGATGGCTGAGTATAGTTTCATTAAGATCCTGTTTTGATATTTTTTTTAAATAATAATTGTCATTGATATTAAATGTCACACAGATATGCCTAAGTGAAAGTTAGGTTGCAGAAAAAAGCCTTTATTGGTCACATATACTTTACAGCATAGTGAAATTCTTGTTTTTCACCTATCGCAGCTTGTTAGGAAACATGGGTCAGAGCACATGGTCAGACATGGTACAGCACCCCTGGAGCAGATAGAGTTAAGGGACTTAATCGAGGGCCAAACAGTGGCAGCTTGGTGGTGCTGGGGCTTGAACCCCAACCTGCCAATCAGTAACCTAGATCCTTAACTGTTTAACCACCTCTGCCCTTTGACTGGTGGTTGTAGTTGGCTTTGTAGAAAAATTGATGCCATTGAGTATTTTCATGATGTACTATTTGACTACCACATTTAATAACAATGGCTAATCTTCACAGGACTACTGCGGCAACAGCAACAGAGGTTCATTCCGTATCATCACAGAGAATATCCCCTGTGGCACCACTGGAACCACCTGTGCAAAGTCTATTAAAATCTTTTTAGGGGTGAGGTTATCTATATATATATATATGTATATATATATACACATCATCATCTTAACTAAATACAGTGGATATAAAAAAAAATAAAAAAAAGTCTACACAGCCCTGTTAAAATTGCAGATTTTTGTGATATAAAAAACTGTTTGGGTTTTATAAAAAATAAAACCCAAGATCAATCCTTTTCTACTGTATCAGGTGTGTATATACTTTTTATATCCACTGTATGCAATATAATCTATTTTAATAATAATGAGTAGAATTTACTAATAACTGAGTATATGTCTATGCTGGACCTTTAATACTAGTCATTTGAAAGCCTACTGGATCACCTTGAATAACCTTGAAATTTGTCGTTGAATTCATACAGAACAAACAGTTGCTGCTGTCCGAGGAGAATATAAAATCTGTGAACTATGATAATGGCACAGAAATCCCTTATAAAATACATTCTGTGGGGATATATTTGGTTATTGAGGCTAAAAATAGTCTCACCCTGATTTGGGATAAGAAGACAAGTCTAATGGTCAAACTCGGGCCCTCGTTTAAGGCAAGTAGTAAAACACTTCATTCATGCCTATTCATATGCACTGATTTACTGTTTAATTCATTCTTTTATTTATATGTTTTATCCTCATTAATAATATATAATTTGCTTATTCCGCTTTGTATTTTTTCCCATCAATCTTTTCCCAACATTAGGGTGAAGTGTGTGGACTTTGTGGCAATTATGATGGAGACTGGAATAATGATTTCATGACTCGTGTTGGTGAGAACGTGGCTGAGCCAAATGAATTTGGAAACAGCTGGAAAGTTTCTCCTACATGTCCCGAAGCCAGTGGTGTCCTCAGCCCCTGCAGTATGAGACCTTACCGGCAGGCCTGGGCCTTAAGACAATGCAGCATTCTCAAGAGTGACGTCTTTAGTACATGTCACACAGTAGTAAGTAATTTACATTTGCATTTAGCAAACGTGACTATATTCATGATTTACATGATTTACCTTTTTGGATCTCTGTATTAGCCTGACATCAGAATAAACTTTTCAAATTCCTGTACTACAAATATGAAACCGTTGTGGTTGTCTCAAAGCATGATCATGTATAGGAACCACTGCCTAAATTCTCTAATTCAATCTACTTTTTAAATAATCGCACCCAGGTGGACCCAACACAATATTACGATGCCTGTGTGCAAGACACATGTGCCTGTGATGCTGGTGGAGACTGTGAGTGTTTCTGCACTGCTGTGGCAGCCTATGCTGCAGAATGCAGTGGGAAAGGAGTATGCATATTGTGGAGGAGCCCAACCATTTGCCGTGAGTCTCAGCAAAGAAAACAATGTGTTTATATGGAAATTGTTGGCTTTTGTTTTTACGTTTTGCATTATTGTCCGCTAGTCTCTGATATTGGCTTGCTGGAATTTTTTTT
>JAFFST010041019.1:8740-30114 GCA_022414735.1 Noturus placidus
TGGATTTTTTTTCACCTTGAATAATAAGCACCTTCATTTACAAATTGCATTTTGTGTTTACTTGTGTTGTCCTTGACTATTGTTTAAATTGGAGTGATGTTCCAAAACACTTAAGTGTGACAAACATGCAAAGGAACAGGAAATGAGGAAGGGGCAAACACTTTTTCACACCACTGTATGTTCCGAAATGATAGTATAAAATTCAAGCTTCTTGCCATGACTAAAATATTCAATGTTCTTATTGAATTTGGAATTTATTCACAAACTATCATGCATTCAGGTACCACAGTATAACATACAAGACAAACATAGGTGGTGTATGTACAGTACAGCTAGACTAGCTAAAGTGCAAAAAAAACAGGACAAGAGTAAGATGAGAGGATTGTGCAGAGCGACAGTTTCAGAACATATCAACATCGCACCCTGTTTCATGCCCTTTCTCACCCCCAGAATGTGAGTCATCAGGACACATGAAGATTTTGTGAGGGTTCGCAGCATCGTTTTTGTTATCTTTAACCATCTTGAAGCCTCGAGCTCTGAGAGCACTGCGGAAGTTTCTTTTCCACACCGAGTGGTCACCTGAGATCTGGCCATTGTTGCCGGCGCTTGTCTGTGCCCATGCCTACGTCAAGAAGTAAATTTGAAAATAATTAAAGGGACTTTATGACATAAATTCAACTGATAAAACTTATTTCATAACTTGACAGTTTTGTGTTTGGTATATGTAGCACAACCCTTGAGTTTAGTTGTGGCCCTCTTAGTGTCTAACTGTATAAATGTGTGTGTGTGTGTGTTGTTCAGTTGGTAGAAATTTTATTTTACTATCCTATCACAGTCATATATCAACATTCTGCTTCTTCTTCCTCCCCTGTGTTGTAGTAATAATAATCCATAACAATAACAACAACAACAATAATAATAATAATATTATTATTAAATCGCACCAATCTGATACCGAAGACCAATACCAGTAAAAAAAAATGGTGGATCAGATATCGAAAAAAAGAAAAAAAAAACCCAAAGAATTGATTCGATCTGACCTTGTAACAAACTTAAAAGATTGGAATAAAATTGTTTTTTTTTCACAACTGTAAATATTTACATATAAACATACCTGATTGTGGTTTTGATTGGGATTTATTTGTATTATATTTATACTTTATTTATACTTAATTGCAGTGTAATCGATTGATGTAGCATGTTTTACAAAGTGCCTAACATATAAAGGCAGGTTAATCTTTCAACTCTAACTTAGTTATTGCAGTTATTTATGATCTGGAGTTAGATACAACACCCATGAATTAATTATACAAAGGCCATGACCACAGAGAAATTATACAAAGAAAAATGTGCATACCAACAGACAGCTAACTGAAGCCGTTTACCTTAAATATAAGGATGTCATCACTGTTCGAGTCCTGCCTCAAAGCATGCTTCCAAGGAATGCTGAATTCTGAGCGTTCCTGGTTGACCCATTGAACGCCGGGGTATCGTCTGCTATCAATCTGCTGCTTCAACCAGGGAATGAAGAGTGGTTTGGGCTGAGCCATCGGGGCAGCGTGTTGAGCTAAACAAAATCAGTACCGATACAACACGTGTTAATATCTGGAGAAGTCCGAAATACGAAACAGTAAGAGTAAAGCACAAAATCGTAATCTTTGGGAGATACTTTACTCTCCTGTGCTTTTATAATAATAATCCACAATAATAATAATAATAATAATAATAATAATAAAGAAATGCTCTTGCAAAGCAAAGATGCATTCAAAAATAATGAAATGAAATATTTCTACATAAAACAAAACTATAAATAGTGGTAAACAGCTTTTAATTCTTTTTTAATAGCGCTCGCAGGAACAATTTGTTGCCGTTTTATAAGGAAATTGACTGGTACATTTTACTGAGCATCTTGAAGAATCTACCACAGTTCTTCTTAAGGCTTTGACATGCTTCTTTTTTGCAGCAAAACCCAGGAGCCTTTATGTATTTTTGTCTGAAATGTAGTCTGTTATTGTAATATTACTTTCTTTACTGACATGCAAACTTTTTTTTTGTCGGAAAAGTAATGTTTGGAAATCAAATATGTTTCTGTATAATGCAAATGTCATGAAATAAACATCTGTAACAAAATGTGTACAAAAAAAAAGCCGTGACGGATAAACAAAGATGTGATTTTATGTGTTGGTTAATACATCAGCATGTCGCCTAGCACATTTTGAATGGCTGCAACTATAGACTAGATTTATTTCGTATCATTTAGGCCATTGTTTTATTAATTGGATGAAAAGGTTCCAGTGGCATTTAATATAATTTATCAATCATTATAATTTAAAATCATATTAGTTATCAAATCCAAAGCATTCACTGCAACTGTGTTTATCTCTCCATTGATTCATTTAGGGCATTTCCTTGGATGCATTTGACTTTTTTTTTTAAATTATAGTAAAGAAACAAATTTAAAAAAATGATTATTCATTGTAAATTATTGTAATATCTTACATAGTATAAAATAACAAACAACTGTTAAACCTACTATTTACAGTAAAGTACTCTAAACAATTGTAAAGTACAATAAACAACTGCAAAAAAATATTTACAGTAAAGTATTAAATACTTTAGTAAAGAATGGCATATAATCAGTTGCTCATTTGGCGAATGCTTTTTTTATTTAAAAAAAATGAGCTGGAAATGGTTGCAAGCTAGTTGCATGAGTTGTGGTGGCTCAGTAGTTAACGCTTTGAGATATAGAGCAGAAAGTTGTTTGACCTCCTTGAGTATGACCCTTAACCATCAGCTCAGTCATTTCCAGCATCAAGTGTGTCACTTTCAAAAAAATATATAAATCATCAGCTAAAAACACAATCATATCCATAAGTATTTGGACAGCGAGACCATTTTCATCATTTTGCCAGGGTTCAACACCACAATGCATTTGAAATAAAGCACTCCAGATGTGATTTCAGCTTTAATTCAAGGGGTTTAATAAAAAACATTGTTATTACAGCCATTTTCACAACATCTAGCCATGTCAAGAACACTCTGGAGGAGGGAGGCGTATCAATGTCAAGTCTACACTTAAGAGACGCCTTAATAAACCACTGGTAAAACTCAAGAACAGAAAGGCCAGATTCAGTCAAATTCTGTAAAAGTGGAACGATGCTTTACAGTACAGATGAATAACGACCCAAAACATACAGCAAAAGCAACCCGAGGGCAAAGAAATGAAAACTTCTTAAACAGCTGATGACCTCAATCCAATTAAGCATGCTTTTAAATTACTGAAGACAAAAGTGAAGGCAGGAAGACTCACAAACAAGCAGCAAATGAAAGCGGCTGCAGTAAAAACCTGGCAAAGCAACTCAAGGGATTAAACTCAGCATTTGGTAATTCCCATACATTCCAGATTTCAGGCAGTCACCGACTGCAAAGGATTTGCATCCATCCATTAAAAATAATCCGAATGTTGACGATTATGTTCATTTGTCCAATTACTTTTGAGCCTGTGAAAATAGGGGGACTCAAAAGCTGTAATTCCTAAACGGTTAATGCAATATTTTTGTTAAACCCCTTGAATTACAGCTGAAAGTCTACACTTCAATAACATCTTGATGACATCACCAAAACCATGTGTACAGAGGCATAAATGTAAAAACATGTGTCGCTGTCCAAATACTTATGGACTAAACTGTAGGTTATTTTATACTAAAGTATCTTGTACTTTACTGTAAATATTTTTACAGTTGTTTACTGAAATTCTCTTACAGCATTTTACTGTAAATAGTCTATTTTACAATTGGTTTCAGGACTTCAGTATTGTAAATAGTACACATTTCTACACTAATATCGACACCCTTGGTAAATATGAGCAAAGAAAGCTGTGATCTTTTGTTAAAAATATCTGCTTTCATGGATATCAAACAATTGCAAACACAACACTTTTTTTTTTTTTAATCATCTTTGTTTTACAGGTGTTTTTTATTATTATTTGTTTACAGTGCTTTACAGTAAATAGTCTGTTTTATAGTTGTTTACACTACTTTACTGTACATAGTGTATAGTGTTCTGTACATAGTACTTTATTGTAAATAGTATATGTTGTACAGTTCTTTACAAAACATTATTGTAAACACCATGCTCTACAGTTGTTTACAGTAAATAGTCTATATTTCACAGTTGTTTACAGTGCTATACAGTAAATAGTTTATGTTTTACAGTTGTTTACAGTGCTTTACAGTGCTTCACAGTAAGTAGTTTACATTTTACAGTTGTTTACAGTGTTTTACAGTAAGTAGTCTACGTTTTACAGTTGTTTACAATGCTTTACCACAAATAGTCTACGTTTTAGTTGTTTACAGTGATTTACAGTAAATAGTTTAGGTTTTACAGTTGTTTACAGTGCTTTACAGTAAATAGTTTATGTTTTACAGTTGTGTAAAGTGCTTTACAGTAAATAGTCTATGTTTTACAGTTGTATAAAGTGCTTCACAATAAATAGTCTTCGTTTTACAGTTGTTTACAGTGCTTTACAGTAAATAGTCTATGTTTTACAGTTGTTTACAGTGCTTTACAGTAAGTAGTTTACATTTTACAGTTGTTTACAGTGTTTACAGTAAGTAGTCCACGTTTTACAGTTGTTTACAGTGCTTTACTACAAATAGTCTACGTTTTACAGTTGTTTACAGTGCTTTACAGTAAATAGTTTAGGTTTTAGAGTTGTTTACAGTGCTTTACAGTAAATAGTCTATGTTTTACAGTTGTATCAAGTGCTTTACAGTAAATAGTCTTCGTTTTACAGTTGTTTACAGTGCTTTACAGTGAATAGTCTATGTTTTACAGTTGTTTACACTACTTTACTTTACATAGCGTATATTTCGCAATCATTTCCAGTACTTTTTTGTAAATAATAGGTGCTGTACAGTTGGTCACAACAGTTTATTGTAAATAGTCTGTTTTACAGTAGTTTACAGTGAATAGTCTATATTTCACAGTTGTTTACAGTGCTTTACAGTAAATAGTCCATGTTTTACACATGCCTGCTCTCATTTGTACAGTACTGGCAACCCTGCCGCTGTAAAATAAAATTTAAAAAATGACATTGTTTTTGTTTGTTTGTTTTTGTTCTTTTACAGTGTACTTGAAGGATGTACCAAATTGAGATGGTCCACAGGTTCAGACAGAAGAGACAGGTGCACAATGCGTGGTGTTTTAAACATGACATCACACATGTATAAAAGGCGGTGGCCTAAATCACAAGCACGCGCGCTGCTTTTAAGCTTTCTCCCTTCGCCACAACTGGACTCGTCAATGATTTATAAAAACAGCACTTTATAAGAACAGCACACGGTGATGTGACTTACCTGAGCAGGGAGATGAGGAGCCCAAGTGTGGGACTGAAAATGCCGAAGGAGCTGAAGCAGAGGCTCGAGGTACACTCGGGGAATTCAGCCGGTTTACACACTGAGGAAACTTGTGGTCGGGTAACAAAATAGCTGACACAGAAGTGGCACTACATAGGGTACAGAAAGAGGCTAGTGTATGGTCTATGTAGGGAACCTATCTAGTACACAGGGATACAGTTAAGAACCGAGCCACCATTTCTCGGGAAATCCGTCCATATCAGTTTCGCTTTTGATGTCCAACGTCACTGTAGCTGGTCTCTCAGACTTTACACAACTTTACACAACAATGATGAAGGTTTTAATGGGCATTGTGTTGGTTTTAATGGAAATGGTCCCTGTGGGTCTCTACTGGTAATTTGTTACCTTCTATTGGTAGCATATTATGAATAGTGGATACCATTAAGATTTTAATGGTTAGCTGATGGTTTGCAATGATATTTGTAGTGAAAACCATTATAATTTCTGTGATGGTTTCTATTGGGGGTTTATTCAGTAGGGAACAATAATAATAATAATAATAATAATAATAATAGGGGATAGGCTCCAGGGTTCCCCATGACCCTGAAATGGAGTGAGCGGTTGAAGATGAGATACAGTTGATGAGATGAGATAATAATAATAATAATAATAATAATAATAATAATAATAATAATAACCTCTGCTGAAAAGAACAATAGAAACCCCCATAGAATTTATAATGGTTTTAATGGGAATTGTTTGTTTTAATGGAAACTGTAATGGTCCTTGGGGGTCTCTACTGGTAATTTGTTACCTTCTATTGGTGGCATGTTATGTCTAGTGGATACCATTAAGGTTTTAATGGTTAGCTGATGGTTTGTAATGATATTTGTAGTGGAAACCATTATAATTTCTGTGATGGTTTCTATTGGGGGTTTATTCAGAAGGGAATAATAATAATAATAATAATAATAATAATAATAATAATAATAAACTTTGCTGAAAAGAACAATAGAAACCCTCATAGAATTTGTAATGGTTTTAATGGGCATTGTGTTTGTTTTAATGGAAACTGTAATGATCCCTGGGGGTCTCTACTGGTAATTTGTTACCTTCTATTGGTGGCATGTTATATCTAGTGGATACCATTTAAGGTTTTAATGGTTAGCTGATGGTTTGTAATATTTGCAGTGGAAACCATTATAATTTATGTGATGGTTTCTATTGGGGGTTTATTCAGTAGGGAATAAGAAGAAGAAGAAGAAGAAGAAACTCTGCTGAAAAGAACAATAGAAACCATCATAGAATTTGTAATGGTTTTAATGGGAATTGTGTTGGTTTTAATGGAAACTGTAATGGTCCCTGTGGGTCTCTACTGGTAATTTGTTACCTTCTAATGGTGGCATGTTATGTCTAGTGGATACCATTAAGATAATAATAATAATAATAATAATTTATTTTAACAAATACAAACGTGAAATCATTGTTATAATAAAGCTTTCTACTTATTTACGAAAATGTATTTGTTTATTTATTTATGATCCTGCTGAGAAAATAAATTAGAAACCCTTGTAGAAATTTTATTGCTTTTAATGGTTATAATGGGAATTGTATTGGTTTTAATGGAAACTGTAATGGTGCCTGTGGGTCTCTACTGGTAATTTGTGGCTTTCTATTGATGACATGTTAAGTCTAGTGGATACCATTAAGGACCAATAATGAAGTTTTTAATAATAAAACAGCTGATGGTTTGTAATGGTATTTGTAGTGGAAACCATTAGCAGCACTTGGTAACAATAGGTTTTCCACCATTGGAAAGTTTTCAGGATAGAAGAGCTTCAGGTTTCTCAGTAACATGACAAACTGTTGTTTTTTTTTTTCTCCCTTATTAGCAAGAGATAGAGAGAGAAATAAAGCCTGTCGGGGAATACGTGTTTAAAAATGTAACTATAAATGGATAAAAAGCATGATATTACTTTTTTAAAAATGATAAATGTTGACAAATTGCTGTGGTTTAAGAGGAATTACACTCTTTTGGCGACGTTAGTGACTTTGGTTCTACACACGACCTCAGTGTTACTGTATTATACCACTTCCTGTCCACATCTGCAGAAGGCGTGGCCAAATCTTTGCTCATGTCAAACCCGCAACTCATGACACGTTATAGTTCTGTATTAGTGACACTAATTCTTTCAGACTTTTAATAATAAACTTGTAAAGGGATCTTAGCATTTCTTCTATCCAAATTGGGGGGGGGGGGGGGTTCGACTGGGGAAGTCTATGGCCAGAAATGGGAAGATAGCAGATTCAGAACCGTAAGTGTCTCAAGTGTTATCATGGAAAATTCATATCAACTTCTGTGTTTCCAGAACATTCCCAGATGCTCTTACATTCCATACTTCCCCAAATTTCCCAGACTTGCAACATAACTGTGTTTCATTTTTAATAGACAAAGGTAGCTTCCACATGGTTTCACGATGTGGACCATGGTAGCTTCCAAGTTGTTGAATCAGCCTCGCCTTTCTTTTTATGGGACATTTGAGCCTGGAGTGGAAATACCCCAGCAAAACTGGAATCATCCAGGCAAGAGATAGGAAATTATGCAAGTTTTCAACTGCAGACTGAAATGTCAGTGTTACAGCCTGGAACTGAAATGGACTTCATTGGGTTCATACAGTAGGTCATGAATCTAGACATAACAACACCGAGTTTAAAAGGCACTGTAGTTGCATGAATGATGAGCGGCCCATAATCATGAAGGAAAAGTCGTTCCATTCCACCTGCCATTTTCAGGTCGTACCTGAACAAAGTACACATTTTATATTTCCAGCATTTCTGTATTTTTAATTATTTACTGCCTTTATCCTTAATTATTTGGAATCATAGAAGAGAAACACATAGTAATTTTGGTAGTCATGACAATATAGTAAAACCCGAATAAATGAAAATGAACATTGGCACATGTTTTTTAAAACAAACAAACAAACAAAAAGCATAATCATCAGGGGAAAACTGATTTTTATGAGACATTATACGCTCCTTGATTTTATTTGCTTGTCAAATACAGGAATAGTCCATGTACAGAAGAACTGTATTTTGAGTGAAGAGCTGTACAGTATTTACACAAAGGCTTGGTTTTCAAAAGAAGCACAGTATTAGATTGTTCCAAAATAATACTCATAATACAGACAACGGACAAACAGTTAAAAATGAAATGAAAAACAAAACAAAAGATCCTATTTAAATATTACTAATACATAATTTTTCCCTAGTGGGAATTGAATGCTATAATCAGCTCTTATTTTCATGTCCATCTTCTGAAGAATGCACTGAAATAATACAGTTTTGCGTAGCTGAAAGATATTTTATTTCTTTCTTTTACTCTTTTACAGACAAAAACAATGCCACGTGTCACCACCAACTCTTCATGAGCCTGAAGGAAGACAGCTCTGAATTTGACAACACGTTGTTTTGGCGTATGGCATCCGAACATAATGTTATGAAATGAATAATGAAGCATTGCTGCTTTATACTGTATGTGCAAGCTCCTGTTAGAAATGTCTTTATATAAATAATAGAAATGCGCATATAGCTCTCTTGTTTCACTCGTGTAGCATTAAGTGTTACGCTGTTCAGCATTCTTTTCATTGTCAGTTTTTCCTTTTGCACGGCACTCCTCACTCGTTTATAAAGCACAACCGTCACTCCTGCACTCAAGGAAAGAAACAAAAAAAAAGGCAGAATAAAAGTTTGTAGTCTTAAAAAATAATCTGTGTAAAATTCAAATTGTAACAGACTTCCTCCTTGCAAGGTCTTTAAATTCCAAATGTTCAAAGTATTTCCAAATCAATGCGTAAAATTTGTACAGTATTCTACTTCAGTCCGATTCAGGTTCTGTTCACCTGTCAGTTAGCAAATTCATCGCAGCGAAGTGGGCAATCCATCGATTCATCTATCCCCCCATTAAAAAAAAGGGTCAAGTCTATGTATGTGAATAAGTTCTCCATTTTGCCTTTAATCTGTTTAGCACAAAAACTATGCCCTCATTGACTTCAGTAACGAAGTGCTGATTAGTTTACTTGCCAAAGGCTACCTGCTGAAAGGTGGCTCTATTGCCTGGACATGTATCACAATCGTCTTTAGAAACGCCTGAAGAAAAACAATAGGAGAGGACTAGGGGGGGGAGAGGGGGGGCATGTGAAAACAAATCCAGGTTCCTTTGTTCCACGAGAGCCTCCGCTGCATCCTTAGGGCTTGTCTTTTGTCTCTCACTGCACCCCCTCCTCTCGAACGCTTTCATTCTGTCAGGCTTTGGCACTGAGGGTCATCAGTTCTAAGAAGGTGTTGAAGAGTGTGTCCAGCCAGCTCTGATTGGCCATGCACTGCTGAACAACCTCCTCTTGCCCAGGATCTTCTGACGCCTGCTCTATAGTGTTGGTCTAAAACAAAGGCAAACAGGGATCTCACAACATTTCCCATGATTCCTTACTTTTTTCTTATTTTCTTATTGTTTGTTTTTATTGAACTTATTTGACTACAAAACACTCGACCTGAATGAGAAAAGATTGTGTAGTTTTTTTTTTTTTTTACCTCTTTTTTGCAGATTAAGAAGGTGTGATATTTGTAATGGTGCAGAGAATGGTAAAAGCTGTAGAGTCGACATGTCTCTGTTGACAGCTTAATGTCCTAAAATGAGAAAAGGTTGGGTTAGAGGGCATATTATAGAATTTGATTAATCTGACAAACATCAACTGAATATATATCTTTTTTTATACTACTGTTTTTAGCTCCTGTTACAACAGGATTTATATTATATTTAAAATAGGACGTAAAACAGCAGGAGTAATCTGTATTTAGAAATATAAGCTTCCAGAATTCTGCTACAATTCCACCAAGCGTGGACTGGCCAACAAATGATATGACCTATCTGGTTTGAGCAGAAAATAAAAAAAAAAACAACATTTGAAATACTCATTTTGTCATAGATGTTTATTTTATGACTTATGCTTTATTGGTTCAGTAAAAAAATCTCAAATATTTTCAAACCTTCTTTTCGAACAAAAATGACAGATTACAGAAAAAAAAAAAAGAAATATAGAAAAATAACATTTTTGTCATGTCATACCAGCGACTCCATTTCCCAGAATGCACAGCAGACTACAAACATGGCTGCCATCGAGACTACAACTCCCAAAGTAACACTCAGATCTTCTCCTAAGGCATAATCAGACACCTGTCCCCAATCACACCACACTATAACAGAGACTGCTCATGCCATGTCTGTGTGTAGTAAGATGCTCAGTGGCCATAGTCTCTGGCGTTTACCAAGCTGTGCTATCATGCTGTTATTCTGCTTATGATTCTGTTTTTGTCCTTGACCTTGATTTCTGCCTTACCTGCTCAAGCCTGTTCACTTGATCACGTGACAGCTGCCTGTCTTTGTTGTTGTTTTTGCTTTATCTTCTGGATTATATGCTCTCCAATAAAGCTCTTAACTGCGATTGCATCCGTCCAAAACCTCATTACATGACAATGTTACATAATAGACCACTTTTCAGACAAAAAAATAAATAATTAAGACAGGGTCTTGAAGATGCTTAGAAAAATTTACCAGCCAATATTGTCATAAACTGCACAAAATGGACCTGAAACTACTGATGCGTTTTTAAAGACAAAGGGTTCCACCAAATATTGACTTTTAGTTTAATCGTTCTGCATGGCAGATTAAAAAAAAAGTAGAATACATTTAATTGCCGTATGTTTGAAGGCATCTTTGCTTTACAGCATTTTGTTCCATGTGCCTAAGCATGTCAGGATAATGATCTTATCAACTTATCGTACAACTTGCGGAACATAACCTTGAATTGTTTTTGCAGACCTCGTCACCCAACGTGTTTACATACGTGTTAGTTTACATAAGAATGCATGTCCCCAACTTTTTAGCCATTTGTCATGCTTCTTTCCTCTCGTCTGCTCGAGGGCTGTCAAATTAATATTAGAACTTCAAACATTAGTCAAATTTAAGACTCAAGTGCACATTCGAAGGCAAAAATTTGAACTGAAGATGTGTAGCAAGGACTAGCACAGATCTGAATTAAAACATGCTTTTGAAAAAAACGGCACACGAGACATTAACACTTCATTAACAATGTGCACAAAATGACGTGAATTTTTTTTACAATTTTATTTATTATTTTGGTTGTGTGGTTTTATTTTATTTATGTGTTATTTATTTAGGATATTTACATTCTAATTCCAATGTCCAAATATTCTTAAGAATTAAAAGTTCATTGCACTTTGAAAAGGTCTACATGTATTATTATGCTACTATATTATCATGAAGTCTATGAAGCATTAAGTCTATGACACCGGCATCTATACTACATTGGCATGTAGTACAATCAACCTGACAATCAAATATTTAAAAAGGTGATCTTAAACTAATCAGAACACGAGCGTTAACGTGGATGTTTAAACGAGATCAATTCAGGCTCACGCTGTGTCTCAAAGCAGATAGATAGATACCTGTGGTTTGGGGATACTCTTCTTGACACGGTTCAGAGTTTTTCGGTTATAACACTCCCCGCCAAGTTTGACCCGTACAGCTCCTGAGTCCAAGGGCTCTGCTGTTATCTGAGGAAAAGTGTTTAGGGCCTCCTTCAGGGCAAGAGTGATAGAAAAGAGAGAGAGAGAGAGAGAGAGAGAGAGCATGATTCGTGAAAAGGACCAAACATCAAGGGTAGATTATTTGAGAAACATGGTAAGGGCAAGGTGATACCTGGTGTTGGGGGTTCATGCTGACTCGTTTCAGAAGCTTCCTCTTCTGCTCGCTAAGAATGCCGTCAATCTTCCTCATTGGAGGCAGGTACAATTCATCTGAAGATGGGAAAAAAAAACAATAATATTAAAAGAGTTCAGACTCATTTTTGACACAGAAAGCAATCTGTCATCTTATAGTGCTCGTATACCCTCTGTGTCCTCCAATGCCTGTATCATGTCAGGGTCCAGAGCTGTACTGACCAGCATCTCCACATAGCTTCGGTACATCTCTCGCATAGCTCGAGTATTCAGGCCTGCTCTCACAGAAACTACAAGAAACAAACCTGGTTACACATACTCACTCCCACACACATACAGATAATGTGTACTAAAGATAAAGTGCTCACGCTCATCATCGCTGGCAGAAGAATCAGAATCGGATGACGAGGGCACTTCTTTCAGCCACTTCCTTCTCTTCTTAGGTGGAGGCTCTGCCTTTACTTTCACTGGCTGCTGTTTTGAGGGCCGTTCCATCTTCCTCTCCACTCCTGCTGCCCTTTTCTCTTCCTTCTTCCCTTGTTCTGTAACAGCTGCTCGTTTCTCTGCCTTCTGGGGTGCAGGAGGTGGTGGCATTTTCTTTTCTTTGTCTTTCTTTTCTTCCCGCTCCTTCATTTTTGTCACCCGTTCCTTCACCTGCTGCTCTTTCCCCTTGACGTTGTTCTTCTCTCTGGTGTCGCGCTGCTCCTTCTCTTTCACCTTTTCTTGCTCTTTGTCCTTCTCATTTCTCAGAATGCGAGGTAATGTCTTATTGTTAGGAGGTGGGGTCATCTTTGGGACTGGGTGAGACTGTGACTGCCGTCTGCATGGTTACGGGAGATAGGTCATTTAGGTGTCATACTAAACGTTATTGGAAAATATATCAACTTTGAGCATGCTTATAGGCAACAAAATCACTGATACAAAAAAATAAAAAAAGAAGGATGGAGGATGTGTTCTTGTGTGTGTGTATATATATATATATATATATAATTAACTGCTGAGACATTCTATAATGCAAGGACGTTTACGTACCTGAGTGTGACAGACGGCCTGTGCCAGGGCTTACGACTGCAGACTCTTACGTAGTCTTTCTTATTCACATTCTCCAGGAATTTCACATAAAGCCGCTGGTACCGTTTTTTAGCATCGCCAAAGTAACCAAGATACTGAGGGAGGGAAGACAAACAAGGAAAAAAAAAAACCTAATTACATGATCAACAAACAGCGCAAATGAGATCAGGTATCATAAAGACAAGTAAAATAGTTAACTAAATAAAATGAGAATGGCTAAAATGGTACACCGGGTCCCACATTTTTCTGATCGGCAGATTATTAAACTATTAACAGCTTATGTTTCTGATATTAAACACATGTTTGGAATTGACTTACGTTGCTTGTGGCACAGAACTGTCTCTGTCCGTCTTTAATTTCTGGTGCAAACTTCTGAAGAAGAGCTTTCTGTACACGCCAGATGGGCGGAGGCTCCCGACCTGTCTGCAGGGCCAGCTGGGGACAAGGAAGAGAATTGAAAAATAGAATATTAATCTCTAGACAAGAATAGTATTTATTAACAAGCATGTTAATACATGTATACCCAACTGTGATAAGTGGAACAGCAAGATATTTTAGTCACAATAACAAAATATATTCAATATGTTGACTATTCTACTATAGTAGTTCAGTATAATAGCTGCAGTCAATTGCAGTATGTATGGTTTTGACATAGGAATATTTCAGAATAATGAAAGAGGTAATTACATTTTTGTGCTTTTGTCTTCTACTGAAGACAGCATAGATTAACATGAACCAGATTAAATGAAATAAGGTATGTATTTAAGCCAGGGCCTTTAAACATGCCAGCTTGAAAGTGGAATACACAGAATAGTGCTGTGCACTGAAATATAACCACTAATACTGTATGTATTGGGTGTTTTGGACAGAAGTTTTTACTTCTTTAACATATGCATGCCAGGGGATTCAATTCTGTCGTTATATTATAAGAGCATGTTTAAACATAAGCAAAGCCATCGGCTTCACCCAAAAGACAATGGAGAAATATTGGCCGTAGTATGTACCTTAAGAGTTTTGATGTCTTCTATCCGTACCACAAATTCATCCCTTTCCCTAAAGATACCCTCTCCTCCACTTTCACTCTCATCCTCGTCAGTGTCTCCTGTAATTGCAGCACCGCTCTGTTTCTGAGCCAGGTGTAATGGCAGGATTTGTGGTGCTGGGGGTTCTTCTGGGGATGGAGGAGCTGGAGCAGGCTGCTGAGGTCGAGGGGGGCTTGGGGGTGTGGGTGTCTCAGAGGGTGGAGGAGAGGCTACAGGCAGAGGATGAGGAGGAGAGAGAACCGGTAAGGAGGGCGCAAGAGGGCTGGCTGGAGGTGAAGACTGCTGAACTGGAGGTTTCTGTGGAGGGGATGGGTTGTCTTCCAGCTCAGGAATGGGTGAGGGGAGAGAGAGTGGAGGAAGAGGTGGTGGAGAGGGTGAAGATGAAGATGCAGGGGATGATGGAAAGAGAGTTGGAAGCGAATGGGGAGCTGCAGTTGGAGAAACTTCTTTAGGTGAGTCTGCAAAGGAGAAGGATTATTGACCAAGTTTATAACCACACCACAACCTATGAACAATAACACAGATGACTATTGGCCTAAACTAGTTACACTCATTAAAAAGGAAATTTTATAGAGTCGCTAGCTGTCAACCTATCTGAACTGAATTTGTTGGGCCCTCTTTTCATACCTCCTACTTTTGGAACACTCAACAACTCCATGTCTGAGACCTTCTCTTCTACTCTTTTGTCTTTCTCCTCTTCTTCGTCTTCATCCTTCATTTTCTCCTCCTCGATCTCATCCCCTTGCTCATCTCTTGATAATATGCCAGATTCAATAGACTCTGCATGTGTATGTGAAGAAGACTGCGTGTGCATATGTGTTGGGGTTTGTGGGCTGAGGGAAGGTGGTTGTTGTGTTGGTGTTAGTGGTCCAGGAGGAATTGGAGGAGGCGGTGGAGGGAGAGAGGGAGGCTGCATTGAAGGGGTGCTTAGCTGTGGAGTGTCATATAGAGCAGAGATGGCTGAGGAGATACTCTTTTGGAGGTCTTGGTTTTTCCCCACAGAGTCTTCTTCATCTGAGGAAAAGGATGGAAGTGTTTCCAGATTCCTCTTCAGTTCTTCATCCAAGCGCTTGCAAGGACTTGGGCATCCACCCAAAGACAGACCTCCATCGCCTTCACTATCCCCATAACCAGATGCTGCTGTAGGTGCTGGTGGCGGTGGTGGTTGAGGAGATATGGGATGGATACCCCCACTTTTTCCTGGAGATGAATCGCCATTCCCAGAGCTGCTTCCCGGCCGTTTCCCACATTTTAGAAAATCCAAAAAAGAAGCCACAAAGCCAGTCTTCTCAGAATCCTTCTCTTCCTGAAAAACGGAAAAATACATGAATTAAACACAAGATGAGCATGGGCAAATAAAATCCAGCACACAGGTATTAAGGCTCACATGTAAGGTATTAAATACATTTGAGGGAAAAGCATGCTTATTTTTTCCTCACATCTTGAGTTTTGGCCTTGTTCTTGTCTAAAGGTCTGTTCATATCAGGCACTCCTGGTGTCCCTGGACTCAGACCCAAAGAAGGAGCAGAGCCAACAGAACCATCTGAGAGGGCTGGATCAGTACCAGACAAAGAATCTGTCCGCAAGAGGGCATCTGAAGATGACATGGTACCAATAGGAAGCTTGATCTACAGAAAAAAAAATTAAATTAGACATTTACCAGACAAATGCACTTGGACCTTAATATACCTTGTCATCAAATAAGATCATAAAATATTAAAGGAAAATAGGGTAAATCCTCCTTCTAAACTTGCCTTGATAGGTTTGATTGGCTCTTGGTGCTGTTGTGGCTGATGATGCATTTGCTGTTGCTGCATGTGTTGTTGATACAGCTGACTCTGATCTTTGTTGTCCATCATAGATTCATCTCGCCTACCTCTGCCTCTGCCTCTGCCTCTACCCCTGCCTCTCTCAGGAATATATCCTGTTCCACATTCTCCCATCATGGCCCTGGAGTGGTGGGGCTCAGGCAAGGGGCGTATGCGTGGGCGGCCACGAGGCCTTGGGGGACCTTCCCGTTTGGGTTTGGTGGGCTTTCTGCCTCTCTTTTTTGGTCCATCGTGGGGAAGTAATTGTGGAGGTGGACCAAGAGAGGGATATCCAAAATCCAAGTCACCCATTAGGGGACTCATAGTTCCAGTACCAGATTTCCGACAGCTGGATACAAGGTCAGGAATCAGGTCAGGAAGTCTTCGGCTATTTAGTCGAATGTCAGCAGGAACATCAGCCTTATCTTCATCGTCCTCAAATTCATACTCCTGTGCATAGCTCTTTTTGGGAAGGGAATTAGGATCAGGTCTCTCCTTCAACAAGTGGAAAGAACTGGACTTCAGGAGCTTTTTGGGTCGGGACGAGCAGAAGATTGGAGAAGTGAGTCCTCCTGATCCAGAACCAGATCCTCCAGAACTTACCAGCTTAGCACCAGATCCTTCCCCAACATTTGCACCACTTCCCATTCCAAGGCTAGTTGGCTGAGATTGGATCAGTCCAAGTTGCTCTGTATTGACTGTTGATGGGAGCTCATGGGTCTTCAAGGAGTCAAGGTCAAGGTGCATGGTTCCATTGTCAGGCTCTGTAAGATCGTGGCAATACTGCCCATAATCTTGATCACCAGGGTGTCCAAGCATGTCATAGCTTGCACCCGTATCATCCCCTCCACCTTCTGCAGTTGATTTTATGCCCTCCATACCTTCTTGTCCTGCTTGGGCTTGAGAAACTCCATCTTGACCCTGCCCTGTTCCCCC
Source organism: Noturus placidus (assembly GCA_022414735.1). Classification (NCBI taxonomy): domain Eukaryota; kingdom Metazoa; phylum Chordata; class Actinopteri; order Siluriformes; family Ictaluridae; genus Noturus; species Noturus placidus. The sequence continues at coordinate 25,754 of JAFFST010041019.1, forward strand.
GGAGCAGCTTGACTTGTACTCTTCTGGGCAGAACATGTCCTCCATACCAGGAAAGAAAGAACGCTCCTCATCTGGAAGGAGAGAGTCTGGGAAACAAATGGATGTTAATGGAACAAACCTCTGGTTCTGATGCGACTGATTTTGATTTGTATTTGACTTCACTGCTGTGCCCCGAGTATCAAAGTGATGGTCACCTTGATGCTGCTGGTCAAGCTGAGCTTGAGGAAGCTGAGAGGAATGGGAGGAGTGAGACTGCTCTTGTTGCTGTGCAGTTGCAGAGGTTGACTGAGAAGAAAGGTGGTGATGGCTCTGTTGAGTTTGATGCTGAGGGTGAGCATGGTGGTGGGAGTTAGGGTGTTGAGCTTGAGAGGGTTGCTGTGATTGGTGGTGGTGATGTGAAAGGTGATGCCCATGGGAGGGGGTAGATAAGCCCAATTCAGGATCAGAAAGATACGAATGTAACTCAGAGGGATGGTGTTGTGAAGGATGATGAGATGAAAGTCTCTGTTGATCCTGTGATCTGTGTCTTTCAACACTTCCTCCAGTTCCAGCTCCAGAATTGCCTCTGCCTCCCTCATTTCCTGCTCTATCATCCACCATTCCTCCTTCCTGACTTGAGGTTCGAGAAAGGGAGCGCTCCAGCATGTCCAGAGAAGACACTTGGTTGGATTGGTTGGATTTTGGATGGTTCTGGTCCTGCTGTTGAGAACCATGGCTATAGTGACTAGCAGCTTCCAAAGCTTGGGTCTGGAGTTGAAGCTGTAGTTGAGATGCCTGAGGCTGGGAATGGGTTTCTGCTGCTGTAACCCCACCTGCTGCTTCCATTAAAGCCTGCTGGCTGCCAGGGTGTTGCTGTTGCTGAGTGTCTATTTTGCTGCGGGTTGTGTGTGAGAGCACTGACTGTAACAAATGAGGAGGCTGACGCGACTGGTCTGTTGGAGACTCCATTAATGTTTGAGATTGAGATTGATGTTGCTGCTGCTGCTGTTGATGTTGCTGATGAGACTGATGATGTCCTGATTGCTGTTGGTGGTGGTGCTGCTGCAGATCAGGTGTCTTGCGAATGTAAGCCATATCTGCCGACTCTTGGGACTTCTTCTGAAGATCCATATGGGGATGAGAGTGCAAGTGAGAATGTGTAGGTGTGTGTGGAGCATGTTGATGGTGAGAAGATGGATGTTGCGAAATAGAATGTTGGGAATAAGGATCACCCCGACCATAGTGGACCACTGAGCCCATTGAGTCATGGTGATGATGTGAATGGGAATGAGCTTGATCTGGGTTCCCTCGTCCTCCTCCATCTGTGACAGATCTGTTGCTCTTCTGCTGCTGCTGTTGATGTTTGTGTTGTTGTTGCTGCTGTTGATGTTGTGTTTGGTGTTGTTGCTGATGCTGCTGCTTTTTTAAAGACATTTCCAACTGACTGTCCAGGCCTGCTCCATTCCCTGTTCCAGACACTGGAGCATTTGATGTGGCACTATGAGTTCGAATAACACTTTGAAGATGATATCGTTCCTCTGAGCTCTTTCCCATCTCATAGGATAAACCCTTGCTTCCATCTTGGGTTGGAAGGACTGGTGGTTGTTGTGTAGACTGTGAGGAATGATGGCTTTGAGGGGGATGATGATGAGACGCTTGAGGAGTAGGACTTTGAGCCTGCAGTAGATGCTGGATGAGGAAATCATCGTCATCATCATCCTGTTGTGGTCGAGACTCAGTCACACCAAGCAGGCTTGTATCAGACTTGGCTTTTGGAGGTGCAGAGGGATGGTACGATTGTGATCGAGGTCCTCGGGTGTCTGGGTAGCCTTGTGGGGAGGGTAAGAAGGAAGGTGAGAGAACAGATGATAGGTATTTGTTGGAACCTGTTCCAACAGGTGACTGAGCAGGTCGTGAAGGAGCAGGAGAATGCAGACCTGGGCGAATGATTCCAGAGTTACCAGATGGAGATGGGCTGGAATCAGGGATGTGGTAAGACCCCCCTCCTCCAGCCACATTATTTCCACCTCCTGTACTGGTACTTCCTCCATTGCTGCTTCCACCAGCTGTTCCCCCACTTGCCCCTGATCGTAAAAGTGCAGGAGAGTGTCCTGAGGCAGCATAGCCCATGGAGGGACTTCCAGCTCCCCCTAGTGATGGAGGCAGTGAGCCATAACCTGAATCTGTCCCATATACTGATTCTGCTGAAAATGACTGGCTTCCCAGATTCCCATATCCTTTTGCTACTCCAGATGTCCTGGCTGAAGGGAGATCATGTGTTTGTGGGGAACTGAACCCCGCATATGACTGAGATAAATGTGATGGGGGCTGGCTGGGAGAGAAAGATTGAGGCTGCTGTTGGGGCGGGGTCTGGCCTGTCAGACTATTAGATGACTTAACTGGAGCCACTGGAGAGCCATAGCCTGAAAGACATCCTTTGGGAAGGGTCTGTTGAGAGGAGTTGGAGCTGGGAGCAGGCTGGGAATGTGTTTGTGGAGGAGGCACAGACTGGGTTGGTGGCTGCTGCCGAGAGGATGCGGAGGCAGAAGTAGAGCTTGGAATGGAGTTAGACTGGCGTGCACCAGCAGATGCTGAAGAGGAAGAAGATGAGGAAGAGGATGATGAAGCAGAGGATGCAGAAGGTGGTGTATGGGGAGTTCTGGAGGACGAGCCAGAGCCAGAGGATGAGTACCCACTACTGGAACTGCTTTTTGCTGCCTTCCCAGGCCCACCAGAGGATGATGAGGAGGAGGACCCATAAGAAGGTTGGATGATGGGTCGGTACTGCTCTGTCCTGGGTGAAGGCTTATGGTCAGAGGAAGGGCTGTGCTCTCCCAATGGACTGCAAGAGAGACCAGCATGACGGGGATGAGGGGCCTGCTGATACCCAGACACGCCACAACTGAGGTAATGTTGGAGGGGATGAGGTGTGGAGGAGGAAGCTTGTGCTGGCGATGGACGCTGGTAGTGCTTAATGACACTGTCTTGTCGTGGTACAGTTCGCTCTTGGGAGGATGGCTGAGGTGGAGCTGGAGCAGATGAAAACACTGATGCACTATATAACTGTGAGGACTGGTCTTGAAGCTGTGAAGACAGCAGGTTAAACTGGTGGGACTGCAGATGGCGTGCAGAAGCTGAAGCTGCTGAGGATGCCTGAGCAGAAGTAACACCACTACCTCCACTAGGATCATGGCTCCCACGGTAGGCTGCAGCAGCACCCTGAGATGACAACAAACGATCAAAGCCCAAACTTGACTGAGAGGGCGTCTTAATGTGCAGCAAAGGATCATGGGGAGACAAGAGGCCGTTTGACGTGGGACTGAATGTAGGAGTGTCCTGTAAAGAGAGTGATGGGGTCACGCCAGGAAAAGAGCGTCCAGAAAACGAAGCTGGGTGCTGGTAGGCTGATAATGCAGAGGATGATGGGAATGACCCAGAACCAGGAAGGGCACCAGAGATGAAAAGCTCTGCAGGGGCAGGTGTGTGCATTGCTAAAGAAAGGTGAAAAAAGGACAAAATACAGAGATACACAAAAGAAATGAGTACTCAATAAACAAACAAAACAGTTAATAAAGAAATTCCAATCCTTGTGGGCTCTGAGTAATCTATAAACAGAATTGACAAAATAATCAGAACAACCACAGTATAATCAGAAGGCCTCTTATCATTTTCAAATGTATGCCTTATAAGTTGTTGCTATGGTAACAGTGTGCTATCTAACTGCTCTAAATGTTTAGTGGTGATGTGCCCATTATTTATATCTACCCATTTGAATTTACCACTCTTCCATCACGTTACTTCTTACCAGTCTGCCAAGACGGAGTGCGGAACTGGGAGAGAAGAGAAGAAGCAGAAGGTGGTGGCTGTGGTCCTCTGGACTCCAGAGCTGAGATCAAGTTCATAACAGAGGGATCTGGGCCTGAGGGACTCGCATGGTGAAGCCCAGCATCAAAAAGCCCAGATAAGCCTATGAAACAAAACACAAATTTCAATCAAAGTAAATCAATAAATCAGAGCAAGCACAAGTGGTATTCACAGTAGAGGTCGACCGATTGATCGGTTTGACTGATTAATCAGCACCGATAACCGATTGATGGAACTATCAGTTATCTGCAAAAATCCACACCGATAATTCTCCCTGGTTGTGTCCGTTGCAGGAGCGGCTGAGAAGGGTCCGCTGTCATTATACAGTGCCTCTAGAGGTGAAATAAAACTTAGTTTTTTTTTGTCTTTATTTGAAGTTGTATTTTACTGTTCAAAGTGTTCAGAGATTGTTTTGAATTTTTATTGATTCTCATACACTTTTCAGAGGACAACAAAATATATCAATACAGAATCAACATTTTTTACCCCGATAACAGCCCCTCCCACCCAGGAAAGTT